>JAULKM010110871.1:0-23072 GCA_032355605.1 Rubia tinctorum
CCCAACAGAGCATGTTTTACCATCTTTTGGTCCCCGGGAGCAAAACCACACTTTTTAGTACCCCACAAATTCAAAGTGAAATTTTCGGTCCCCAAAACCAAATTTCTGGTGGTTTTCATGGACCAAAAGATGGTATAAGATGCTATGTTAGGGACCAAAAAATAATATAGTCTACCTGAAAACCACCCGAAATCTGGTTTTTGGGATCAAAAATTTCACTTTGAATTTGAGGGGTACTAAAAATGTGGTTTTGCTCTCGGGGACCAAAAGATGATAAAAGATGCTATGTTGGGGACCAAAAAATAATTAGTCATTAATAAATAAAGAATAGAAAATTTTGTTTAATTTAAATTATTTGTAACCCTCATAGCTAAATGTATGGTGCAAAGAACAATTTTTTATCTTTCCGTCCAAGACACTTGCAAATGTAGTTGATCCTTTCTTGGATTATAAAACTAATTTCTTGGGTCATTGCGGGGAACAAATATCCTACCCAAGTTTTGTCTTTTTGATTCGCAATATAGTACATGTACCTTAAAAGCAAAAGGTCAAAACATTAATTGTATACAATAGTAAGGTGTTTTAAATTAAAATTTTGATTGGTTTAAGGTATTACTCACAATAGGTAGAGGGACATTATCGTTTGGTTCACTTGCTCACACTTCCATAGTTCTTCAAAATCCATCCATGTGGCGATGATTTGTCACTTTTGACCGAATGCGCACTCATTTCCGAAGAATGCGTACGTTAAGTTATGAGGGTGTCCGGCAATCGAATTGTACAAAACCCGAACAAATTGATGTACATCCTTAAGCACTTGTGCCCTAGTGATTGGAGCTCTAATATTTTTTAGTGGTTGATAGGACGGGTCCTTTAAATGATTATTCATTAGAGGTTTGCATAAATTAGGCGACGAGGGCATAGGAGAAAAATTCCTCGGGCTGGTCCCACATGTTAATAGTCACCATCGGGAATTGGCATAAAGGCGTTAAGGACCAATAGATTCTCCAATGAAACTTGAGAAATACCATCACAATTGGTATCGAGTGATAATGTGGCATTGATGCGTGCAAAATTCCGTCGACAACATGGAGAGACCTACCTTCTACGCCTTGATCAATGTATAGCTCAAAGAAATTTGATGTCTATATGTTATTAAAAAAACACTTAAAAACTAATGTGTTGATATATTGTAAGAATCGATAGATTGAAATATATATATATATATATATGTATGTATGTATATCTTTCGGGTGTCGACGTGATTTCTTTGTCAAGGTTATTATCTTCATTTCTTGGTGTTAGAAGTTTAGGAACGTGGCTAACCTCAACCTCCCATCGGTGAGTGGCGCGACCCTCTAGACCGGGGTGTCCAACTTGGGGTTCAGTCATCTAAATTCTCAGGTATAGGAAGACTGGTGTGTTATATTAACCTCTTAATCAAAATATCATGGTGCTCTATGCCCTTGTCTCGAACTAGAGCTTCTTTTTGCAAGATGTGCACCCTCGACGGTTTTGTCCTATGGTAAGGTCTAACAATTCCAAACACATCTTTTTGTGATAAGGAGGCACCAACCTCTCTAGCACATCCCAAGTGATCTAATCTACCAATTACTTCAGTAAGGATGTCAACCTTACCCGTCGAAATGAATTGGCCTTCCATTTGATCTAGTTTCAACTTAGCCTACAAAAATGTTGTAACTAAAACAAATGGAACTTAAATAAGAATAATCTATAAGTGATTAAATACAAAATAACATTAGGCTTACCACTCGTTCCACAATTTTGGTTATCGGTTCTTTATAAATGCACCATTTTTATTTCGTCGGCTCTTTAGAAATAGATCACACCTCTAAATATCATTTACATCGATTGGCGTGACTGTCAAACTTGCCTCATCTTCGGTCATACCCCCTTCAATGGAAAGTTGGACATCTTTTTCAAAACGTTCATTCACCAATTGGAGTGCCGCCAAAATAACCCCCACGAATCTTCTAATGCGGAGTTACATTTAATTTGGAAATATGTCGCTTATCATCCCTTGTATTCTACGTTAGGATGTCATAACCTAGTCACTACTAAAGACACAGTTACATAAATACACACAAAAATGGGACAAGAAATGTGAACTAACGTTACATTCTCCAATGCCCTTCTTTTGTACATATCCAAACTTTTCGGTTGAATGTCAGTGTAAGTTAACCATGGACTATCTCCTCTCCTATTAGAGAATATGTAATCTGTAGATAGGGTGTAATTGTGCTCTCTCCAACTCTTCGATAACATATACATAGTCTTCCTCTTCAAATCTTCCAAGTCAGGAGCATCGATCTCAAAGGGCCTCTATAAGGAATTCCATGGGCACGATGTGAAAAACTTAGAGTTAATAATTGGGTAAAGGGAAGGGGTGTTTGTTTTAATAATATGAATGTCAATACCGGTACCTTGCACTCTAACCATAGGATGTATATATATTCTTTAGGCACCTCGTGCCAATTATAGTACTTTATGTCTACCCTCGTCTTACCAATCTCCCACACCCAAGTAGACTAATTTGCACGTTCCTCTTCTAAACATTTACCCAACTTGTCAAAAACCAACAAAGTCAACTCCTTGCTAGCCATTCTTCGTTCTAGTGTCCTACAATGAGTTTTAGCTATTCCTACCTCCTCCGACTCCTCTCCGCCCTCATTGGCCCTTGTCTCGTAATTTCCATTATGGGAATGGGTTAGTTCATCTCAAGTTCTTTTTTGGGACATACTACCTAGAAAATATATCATAATCAAAAGGGACGTAAAGTACATTTTTGAAATTTTTATAAATTGTAATCTATTTTAAAAACCTTAGCACTTCAATCACCAAACAATTTATACATTGAAAATGGAAAATTAATAACCTCCAAAGTTGATTTCATCATAATATAAATATGAACAATCAAGTGATTCCTTCAACAAACCCAATGAATGTAAAAGTAGCAAATATTTTCAAGCACGTATATGTAGTATATATTAAAGGAGATCAATTTTGCCACATGACATTCACACATAATTCCACATCACTTTCTAAAATTAATTGAAAATGTAATATTTTATAAAATCAATCCCCAATTTACAATGCAAATCTCTTCACCATTTTTTATGTTCTTCCCATACTTTAATGCTTTTCAATTATTGAATAATTAATCATACCCTATTTATGAGAATGCACATTATTTTTGTATTCTCAATCTCCATTTGTTAGGGAAATTCTTTCATAATGCTTTTTTTTACAATATATATATATATATTTAAATTTGATACACTTTCTATTTTGGTTTATCTTTTTAATATTATCAAACTTGATTTCATGAAAATAAGTGAATCATTTTCATCTACTTATTCTTTTATTTGACTCACTGCAACAATTATTTCCACATAATTTAATTTGTCTACAAAAATATCTAAAATTACTATGTTAAACGTATAAAATAATAGATGGAGTAATTTTTATTTATATATATAAGTTTTTCTAATAAATTTTAATATTGAGATAAAAATTAGCATAAAATTCTTTATATAAATATAGTACTAAAAAAGTTTATTTGTAAATATTTTCAATGGTTTATTTAACACTTTGTAAATTTTATATGCAATTTTCTTAGAGTCCGTCTCTTGAAGATGGTCTTTCCATAACTTATGCAAAGACCAAAATTTAAATTGCAAATTATAATAAATCAAGATAAAAATTTCGGATTGCATTAATCGAGTTATAAACTTATAATTATTGCACGTTAAATAATAAATTTTTAACCTTGCAACTAAAACCGTTTACCTTTCTATAATTTTAATTCAACCCTTTCTTTCCATATGCCTATGAAAAGATGGTCTTTCCCAAAACTTTGTCTATTTATACGACTTTATTTTGTTTTTTAACTAATATTTAGAAATGACATATTTTAGTACATATCAAGATGTGATTGGCAATAGTATTAAAAAAATGAGTTCATCTCTTGAAAGACTCTTTCAATAAGTTATGAAAAAACCAAGTTTTAAATTGCAAATTAGAAGAAATCAAAATAAAATTTTCGTATTGCATTAATCGAGTTATAAACTTATAACTATTGCACGTTTCATTATAAATTTTTAATCTTGCAACTAAAACCGTTTACCTTTCTATAATTCTAATTCAACCATTTCTTTCCATATGCCTATGGAAAGGCGGTCTTTCCCAAGACTTTGTCTATTTATACGACTTTATTTTGTTTTTTAACTAATATTTAGAAATGACATATTTTAGTGCATATCAAGATGTGATTGGTAATAGTATTAAAAAAATGAGTTCATCACTTGAAAGACTCTTTCTATATGTTATGAAAAGACCAAGTTGCAAATTAGAAGAAATCAAGATAATTTTTTTGAATTGCATTGATTGAGTCATAAACTTATTACTATTGCATGTTGCTTAGTAAATTTTTAATATTGCAACTAAACATTTTACCTTTCTATAATTTTATGGAAAATTGTTTTTCTCAAGATTTTATCATAAAAAATAATGCATTAGGGTATATTATATTATAATTTTAATATTAAATTAAGATTATCATAAATTTTAACTTTCTTAATTTGTATAATTAATAATTATAAAATATTGATAATTTAAGACTATATTTTATCTAAGATGATGAATTTATATTCGTTTTTAATCAAAATTTAAAAATTATTTTATATATATTTCTAATTCAATCAATTAATTATGAATCGCTGATCTATTTAAAAAAATTCTAACATACATGATTTTTTATCATTATAAATGAATTCCTCATTATATTTGATTGTGCATGTTTTAGCCACTGGTCCTGCCAGAAATGTCTAACCTTTTATGGAGTAAAATATTTGTTGACCACAGAAGTTTTTTTCCGGTGTGCCCTAAAATGTTTAATAAAAAAGACCCTCTACGTAATGTCTTTTTTTGGTAAAAAATAGCATAATTTTATCAATTAATCACAGTATATTATAAAAATTATTGGAAGAAAAAGAAAATGGACATCTATAACTCAATTGCACAAAGTTTAATTAGTAAAAAGTATCATCTAATTTTGAAAATTTTGAAAAAAAAATTGAATGGTAATAATAAATATATGTTTTATCATAAACCATACAATGACACGATATTACAATCAAATCTTTAAAATTTTGATCATTTTTCATATTTTATAAAATCTGTATGCATGCATTGTTGATAACGATAATGTTATTTTGTTAAATTGGTATTTATTAATATTTTTATCAACTAATTAAATTTTATTTAAAATATATTTATTTATAAAATAATATTCAAATTCACGTCCATGCAAAGCACGAGTGTAATCTAGTTTAGTATAAAAGGAGTGATGTTTACCTTCTCGTAATATTAAATGTATTTCCACTTGATATAATCACCCCTCCCCCAACCACACTCTATGAACAAAAAACCCTAGCCCCAAAATCTCCCCCACTAGTTAGCTAATTTACAGAATTGGGAATTATAGAGGGATGAACTAGGATTTAATATAATTTCAATTTCAAAAATCGAAAATGGGAAAAGATTTGGTGAGGAATTGAAGAAGGGGAGGGAGAAGATGAGTTTTTGGGATAAAAAAGAGGTAACGTGCGCATTAAAATGGGCATTAAAGGTGTTTTGAAATGCTTTTAATGCCCTCATAAGCTATTGGCCCGTCAGTTACGTTCTTATCTCGAAACTAAGCTGGGACAAGCTTATGAGTCCGGAAGCTGTTCTTGATTTGCAAACATAAACCCGACTGAATTCCAAGCTTGGAACTAATGCTGGGTATATTTTTTTTAAATCCCAAATTTATTTCCATCGGAAAAACCCCAATTCAAAAACCCTAACTCTCGAACCAAACCCACCAATCTCATTCAAAATTTAGCATTTGATCAAATATGGCTAGAAGTCATGGTGGTAAGGTGACGGGATCCGCCTCATCTAGGAGTCATCAACCTTTTGTTGAGCAAGGTTCATCTCTGAAGTTCTTCAATGATGAGGCCAAACAAAGGTATGTCGATTTCCATCATTGTAAATGTTGAAATCCTAAGGTCGTTCATAGCTTGAATAGTGGAAATTGTGTTTAGGGTATTTGTTGAATTAGTTTAAGAACTCCTAATTCAAAAAATTATTGAAATTAGACGAGCATGTCTATTATGATGAAGTGTTTCAATTTTATGCTAACCTAGAAAAGAGTAAAAATAATCATGACCTCACTAAGGTGAAAGGTGTTATGATACCCGTTACAAAATTTACCATTAATGAGGTCCTAGGTTGTAACTATATGAACCCCTCTACTTATGTGCCTGAGAATGTCCACAGTCTGTTAGAGATTTTCCACCAACAGAGTTGACCCACTATTACTGAGTACACACTTTTTTGCCCAATTGTCATGGGTAGAAAATAAATCCACAGGGAAGGTACTACCCCAGGATAGACTGAGAAATACGACGTGGGGGTTCTAACAGTAGACCAACGGTTGGTATATAAGTGGATTTGTATGAATGTAGTTCCCTCAGGCGGGCATGGTCGTTAGCCAAGGGCAATTTGATGTTGTTCTATTACGTAATGGAAGGGATTAAATAAACTTGGACTACACAATTGTTAATTACATGCTAAAGGCGATGGCGGGGAAAAAGAAAGATCTCCCCCATGGAGAATTTATCATGACCATGGTCAAAAGATGGAGGGTTACGCTGGTAGATAAACCATTGTGTGTGGAATACTATGATAGGGGGTGGTTGAAGCACAAGCACACACATTTAAGGTTCGGGTTCGATAGTAACTATGAGTATCAAATTGTTCCAGGAGCCGCTGCTAAAACTGCAAAGAGAGTGAGGGATGCTACAATGCAAAGGGGCGAGGCATCTTCATCTAGTGAGTTAATTTAATATGAAGTATTTAATTTGTGTTTGTATGGTTATATAAATTGGCATATATGTGTACATGTATTTCTTGTAGGTCGTCGTAGTTCATTTAAGACTACGATTACTATGTACATAGCATGTCTTTGTTTGGACATTAGTACCTTGAATGCGAAGGTGGAAGCGGTGGAGCTAATCACGCTAAATTTGTTGCATCATTGGGCCTCCGTATTGACCCCGAGTTATAAAGCGAACATGCCCAGTTTCAAGCCATCTCTGAAGACAATAAGGATGATGAAGAAGATGAAGAAATTAGGAATGAAGCTGAAGAGGAGGAGGGTGGAGTCAATGATGATGGAATCGACCTTGAAATATAAGAAATGTTCGCTGATGATAGGAATGAGGACAATTAGATGAAGTTGTGTTGTGAAAACAATTAAATGGATTCGTTGGTTTTTTCTTAAACAATATAGTAGACCTAGTTGGATTTGTAATCTTTTTATACATTTGTGATGGTTATATTTGGACATTTAAGAAGTGTCGCATTATTGATCATTCTCATGTGTTTGTTTTACACCATTGTGTAACAATTAAAAACTTCAAATGTCCGTCGAAGAATATGCACTCTGCAATGGATTTACCATAGGACAAGAGTCACTTCCGACACAGGATTCTTGTCGGACCAGTGTAAATGTAGTTCATACAAGGTTCCTCAATCAGAACACATTCGGGGGTAACATTTTTAAGAGCCGAATAATTATCTTATGAGCTCGGAACACATTCAGTTGTGTTTTTTGTTCCTTCTCGAGTCCAAAACTAGTCACTTTTTCAAGAAATGAATTCTTTCCTAACTCGAAAAAATATTTTTGAGTCTTTGTTTTTTACGACCAAAAGTAGTTACGAGTCCAGAACTCAAAATTGGGTTTTTATTGTGAGGTTCGATCTTGATACAAGCTCGAAACTGATTTAGGTAAATAAAAAATGCTATGTCAATCCCATAATCCCCAAATCAAGAACTATAATTTTTTTCTTCAGGAGCCGGAACAAAATTTTCCACCCCCAATTTCAAATTCAATAACCACGGGAACTTAGAAAACCATGGCTTCATCCATTTGTTCGGCCTTGAGAAAGAAATGTGGGTCAAAGTCATCACAAAGATCTTGATCAAATAACCCGGGGTACGAAATCGCGAGGTTTTTTTTTTGCCTTCCCTCACAAAATAGATATACTGCTTTAAAAGAGGGTGGTAAATTTCTAGATAGCTATGTGATTTATTTGAGCATTTATCACAGCATAGGGTTAGCCGATCTTGTACTAAAATTTGATGGCCAACATGTGATTAAGTTGTTGACTTTGAATTAACCTTCGTATTTTGATGAAGTTTGTTAATTTTATAGTAACTTGTGTGAGATTGAGGGGGTGGTTGTAGGAAGAGGGTGAACAGGTTCGATATAGGTATAAGTCAATAGGTAATAAATCAATTATTCGAGTGCCCTTATAGGGTCCAAAAAATGTGTATCTGATTGACATGGATGGACCTTTAGATGATGTATATCATAGAGAGAAATGGTCTCTAGATACCGACCACCCAAATGTTGACCCGTTTGAGTGTAGCATTAGGTATTTTCAAAAGAATGGTCATAATCTTGGGAGTCCTGAGTTGTTTAGTCTAAGTCACCTCACAATAGATCAATAGATTGTGTATGAAATAATAGCTAGAAGCATTGTACCAAAACCTAGCCATATCACGGATCTCATGCATACCACGTTAATGATGTCTTACTATATTATCGAGGGTAAGAGAATTAATCTGGGGAATGCTATATTCAAACTTATGATGTGGGTTGCTTCATCAAAGAAGGTGATAAAGAGTCTCCCCTATGGAAACTTGATAACTTTGATTTTAAAGAGTGTGGAAGGTATGTCGTTGCATGGGGAGGAGAAGCCTTGTGAATGGTTTGACAAGCAATACTTTGTCAAGAAGAGGTGAATTTTTTTTAGCACAAGTGGTGCCACAAGAGTTGCGGCCCAACCGAGCACAACAAAAGACCCAGGATAGAAGAAAGTACGTTGATTTAAGCTCATGTTTATGACTTCTTACAACTTCAATATTATCAAAAAAATTGCATGGTTTAGAGGAATCGGACTCCAAGTTCATAAAGGGATTCAAAACTTGCTACAAGTGGATGAACAGCAAAATTTTCTGATTGAGAGAGCGGGTGTGGAAGCTAGAGATTCACCAACATGCTTTCAAACATGAATATACATCTTCAAGAAGATCACGCTCATCGAGGGCCTCTTCAGTCTAAACTTCTCAGATATGTTCATTTGAATTTGAAGCTTGTTAGGATTTTATGTTGTTGACTAGTGGTGGAAACGAACCTTTGTATACCTTATCGACTATGAGTAGTATTAGATACTATTAACAATGTGATTGCTTACATAAAATCAAAGGAATTGAGATAAGTCAAAGCATGCTTAAGACCTTCTGATTTTGATGGTCTTATATGTTTCAAGAATTCGTGGTGTAGGATGAATAACTTTTAAATTTTGAAGAACTGTTCTCATTTAGAATTGCTTGAAATACTCTGTGAATAAACATGTTATTGATGTGGTTACTAGGTTGAAATTAGCTAAATGCACGGGATATTATGGGCCCAATTTGAAAATTGACCATTACACCCGATAGAATTCCGAGCCTGGAACTCCATCTGTCCTTATAGTTCACACACACATAATGAAGGGAATTAAACCTCTCCCGACTTTCGTTTCTTACTTGTTTGCTTCTTTTTCTTTCCCATTCTTCTCTTCTTCATCTTTCCTTGATCATCAACCCAAATACCTTCCTCATGGTCCGTGCGACCTAAATAGTGACACAAACTCGAATCATCATCTTTAAGGAAAATGTCTTTGTCGTTGATCCCTATCAAACCATTTGGACCAAAACTGACAACATTTTCAAGCTCAAATTCCTCAAAAATGCCCTCTTACCTTCGACAACAACCTCCCACCTAGGATCAACGGGATCCTACATATAAAAAACTTGATGTTCTTGTGAGGCTAAAATGAAGGGATCATCTCTCCAACCAATCAATGTAAATCCCATTGGCATTTGTTCGTTTCCCACTATGAAAATCAACTCATTGGCATTTAAAAGCAGGCACACAAAGGGTCACGTAATCAAGCTCTTAAATTTTTAATATTTTCCTAATGTAACAAGTGTTGGTGTACATGAGATTGCTATCACTTGCACTTTCAACGTGAAGAACCTTCGAATCAAGGGTTACACCACTGTTTTGAGACACAACCTTATCATCCACCGACTTAGTGTCAAAAGTGAAACTGTTAATGTCATACCCTCCGTATGAGAGAACTGTACCAAGAGGTGTTCACGATAATAACTTCACTGTTTTGGGATGACTACCTACCTCCACGTGACTTCGAAGCCAATTTGCAAACTTTGCAATGCGTCGTTGTAAAACTTGAGCTTCATTGCAATTCAGATTCTCTACTTGTATGTCATCCATGTGGATCTCAATATATGGAACAACATCATCGTGGTTTCGCAAAATATAAATATGTGCCACATTTAAATCATCCACTAACTGGCTCAATAATTTTCCTTGTCTTACCCCTTGGCCCTTAAGCATCCCCTCATGTCTAGATCGTGGAACACCCAAAGAATCTACCTCCTTCAAATACTCACTACAAAATTCGATTACCTACTCTGCCACATAACGTTGCACAATACTTACATCATGTCGTACCTTTTCTTCAAAAAAATACTTTAAAATTTTCATATATATCTCAAGCGGTACATCCATCTCAGGAATACAAGACCACATAGATTGATCTCTCGTACCAAATGGACAATCAAGTGGACCATAATGTCAAAAAATGATGGTGGAAAGTACATCTCCATAAGACACAAAACTTCCAAAATCATCGCTTGCAAACGGTCAAGTTTGGCAACACTAATATTTTTCGAATAAATACTCTTGAAGAACAGACACAACTTAGTAATGAACAACCTCACATGGGGTGGCAGTGACAACCTTATAGAAATGGCATTCAATTCTTGCATTATGTTGTGGCAATCATGAGATTTCAAACCAACTAGTTTCAGCTCATTCAAAGATATGCGTGAACTTATGCTTGACAAATAGACCCTAGGCACCCTAACATCACTTATGGTCTCACAGAAAGATATTTTCTCCAACTAAAACATGGAATAACAAGTCAGGGAGAGATAACAACCATCGCCATTAGTCACAGCACCCAAACTCTTCTTAATAACCATTTCCACTAAATCAAGTCGGGCATTCAAACCATCATTAGTTTTACCAGGGGTATTTAAAGTGTCACAACTAAATAATCACAAACATTATTCTCGATGTGAATTACATCAAGATAGTGTCTGACCTCCAATTCCTTCCAATATGGTAGTCAGAAAAGAAATTGAGCTTTTTTTCCAACTTCCTTGATATGCAAATTTTTGCTTCCCCTTCCAAAAAAATTAGGAAAATTCCTAATCCTTTTAAAAACCTCGTTAAACGATAGTGGTGTCGGTGGTCCCCTTTCCTCAAGTTCTCCGTTAAACCACTGCTTTGCCAATCTCCATGGGTGGCCATCCGGGAGAAACCGCTTATGCCCTTGATAAACTATTTACATTTGTGCTTCAACTGACATAAAGAAGTTTCCTTCTCACACACAGGATATGTGAAGTGCCCTTTCACCGAGTATTAAGATAAATTCCCATACGCGTAGAAATCATTAATGGTTGAAAACAGTAAGGCCTTCAATGTAAATTTTTCTTCAACACTACCATCGTAGGTCCGGACACTATCGTTGAACAATGCCAACAAATTATCAACAAGATGAGCAAAGTAAACATCAATATCATTTTCGGTTATCTCGGTCCCAAAATCATCATCGACAACAAAACATACTTTCGTTTCATTATCATCCGCGAAGGAAGGTTGTATATCACTAACATAACAGGCTAAGAACTATGTGTGCTACTCATATTACCAAAAGGATTCATCCCATCAATAAATAAACCTAACCTCAAGTGTCGGGGTTTGGCTCCAAACTCTGGGTACATGGCATCAAGCTTTTTCCACTGCACCCTGTCTAACGCATGACGAATCACATCATCTTCCAGTCCAACTTGTTCAGAATGCCAATGCAACAACATGGCATCTTCCTTGCACGTGAACCATTTCTTCAACCGTAGAATGATAAGTAAATACCACAAGACCTCAGCCGGTGTCTTTTTCTTCAATGTAAACCCTACTTCTTAACTGACGGTAATCTCACCTAGCTTCATCTTATACCGAGACTTACCACACACTCGACAACTTTCTCGGGTCTCATCCACCTTTTCGGGGTATAACATACAATGTTGGGGCATGCATGGATTTTTTTTCTACTCCAATCCCATAGAACAAAGAACCATGTTCGATGTGCATGCCCTATCATGCATTAGATTACCTTCAAGTAACAATTCCCTAAATAGTTCAAGAGTCTCTTTCATCCCTTTATCCGTCCACCAAATTTGTCATTCAAATTCATCATTCTCAAAGTCACACTCAATAGCAAATGCTTGGAACCCATGTACAAGGCAGTCATTTTGTCATTATGTAATACTTCTAGAACCTTGAGTTTCCTATGAAATTCTCTAGCAATATCATCCACCATCTCATCAAATTCATCGTTTCCATCTACATCACTGAGATCTGTTGTTTTAACATGTTCTTCCCTCACAACCTCTCATTGCCATACCTAAGAGGTGAAAGTTGTTTGAAACCCACGAATGACAAGATATTCACATTAATTCTTCCTTCCCAAATATACATCATTCCTACAATCCTTGCATGGACATCATGCACACACCAAGCCATTCTTGGATGCATGTTCAAATGCCAAAACAATAAATGATTCCAACAAAGGAAGGTAATCGGGCGAGTTCCTAAGATCATTACCAATGAGCTCAATGTGATCCATTACCACCAACGTACGTCCTACATGGAAATAGCACAAATCAACACATGCATTACCCGAAAAACAAGCTAAACCCTAATAATCATTCATTCAACACTTGTCAAGACTTAAAATTTCATCCAATTACATAATGAGTATCTTCACAAAGTTTACCCACTCATATAACACATTACCCAACAAAGTTACCAAAACCCCAACAAATAATTTCAACAATTCACCCCCAGCTTAAGAATGTACATCTATATGCAAAATTATGAATGTGTAGACTTACCATACCATATTAGTTGCTCCTTGAAGAACCAAAGTAAGTTATTTCGTTCCAAATTTTTGGGGAAATGAAACCCGTTTGAAACAACCCTAGTTTATTAAACTATTCATTAGTTTCGAGCTCGGAAATCAAATTTGGGGTGCCTTCAATAACTGGGGATAAAGTCTCAGACTCGGAACATGGTCCAGATTCTCTTTCGAGTGCGGAAGACATTTCAGACCTTCATAAATGGCGGTAACAATCTCTTACGAATTCGGGTTACAGTCGGATTCATGATTCCAAATTTGGAACATTTACATATCAAAGTCACTACGGCATAAATACCTTTAAATTGGGTCAACTAAAGACGGTCATTAAATAAACTGCCTTCAATCGGCGTCAATCAAAGGTATTTTGTTAAGAACCACCTTTAAAATTGATCAACTACCTTCAAAAATATGGGGGTCCGAAATTAACATGTTTCGAACTCAAAACACCCTCGGGAAGGCAGTTTTAAGAAGAAAAAAATGCAGAATCTCTTTCAATTGGGCGATGCTAATGAGTCATCCTCCACTAGGCGATCTTTGATACGAAGCTGCCCATGATAGTCAATTAGGTCCAGAGCCTGAACGTGAAGCTTACGCTCGTAAACTGTTTCCTATCAAAAGCAGCCAAAAATGCTCTTTTTTTAAAAATCCTTGAAGGTAAGTATTCATAAGTCTGGAATGAGACAAAGCGGGGGAAAGGAAGAAGAGGCTTTTGCACAGCTTAAGGCTCACCTGAAGGATTTTCCCACTATGACTATTCCTCAATAGAATAAGATCATGTATCTGTATATCGCAACAAGGGAGGATGCTATCAGTGTGACCCTAGTCAGAGATATACTATGTTCGTCGTGTGTTGTAGGGATCGGAGAAAGGATACACAAACCAAGAGAAACTCGCTCTAGCATTGGTGCACCCAACAAGAAGGATACAGTAATACTTCCAAGCCTATCATATGGTCGTGTTGGGAGGACATTGTTGTACCTCTCAAAAAACATTTTTAAACACCTAATAATTATAACACAAATAAGTAGATAGTAACAAATGGTGATAGTTCCATAGAAGAAGGAGGACTCAATTATATATCTCATGTTTATTAAACACATATATTGATGTCACTTATTATATGCTAAAAAGGGGGAACTTTTGAATTGGGAGAAACACTACGATCAATAAAATTAAAGCTCAAGTACTAAATTACTATGAAACTAACATAATTAGTAGAAATACGAAGATTACGAGTTCTGGCCACAATTGATTCATACTTCCAGCCTAACAGTCGTTCATTGATAAATTATTCTACCCTGACATTTAACCACATATTGGGGAGACTTATCTCCCTTTTCACTTGGAGATATCTCTCCTTTTCCCTCAATATAGTTAAACCTAACAATTGGAGCTTTTAGTAACTCTTACTCTTAGGTTTCCTAGATGTGCACTATAGATTTAACCCAGTATTACCAATACACACAGAAAAGAAATACAGCTACCCATGTCCTACAAATGAGAAACATGTAATTAACACAATTATGTCTTCTTAGAATGAGTACGAATATCGGCATACAATACACGCCCTCTTTTTTAATTGCAATACAAGCTCTTAGTTGGCTAGAATAGACAAAAGGGGAAAACAATCAAATTTCACCCTAAGAATTTAGCAAGTAACCCACAAACATTAACTAGTTGTACATTCTAGTCAATTCAAGCATTAACTGCACAATAGAAGCAAGAACACAACAGATAATCAATGTCAAAAGTAGAATAAACAAAGTCTCACAACTTCAAGCTAGAAGTGCTAATCAATTGCTTTAAGAGTATATTTAGCCTACCATAACAAAAAACATAAAATTAGCAAGAAACATGGAAGAAGTTGAAGAAGAATTGAAGAGCCTAGAGTTTTTGCTCTCCAAAGTTGGGCTTTGCTTCAAAGAAGATAAGGTGGGAGTCTTGATTGTACAAGTGGACTACAAAAGGTCTTTAAGAGGTCAAAAAGCAACATAACAGGGGCAGACCACGCGATGGGGTTCACAGGCATCACAGCAAGGCATTCATAGACTGTGACATTCGCTCTCGGTCTGCGCACTCGTGCGCTGAGCTCGAATGTACTGCACGCGGTCTATGAAATTTTTGGCCGAAAGTTATTTTCTAGTTCCACTATAACCACGCGGATCGTGCGCTACTCTACATGGTTCACATCCTCGCTCATGGCCGCTCGGTCTTAGCGGTGATCATTCCCTTCTCTTGATGCTCGGGCAACCTTGGCCGCCCGGTGTTCACTTCGATTATTTTTCTTTCACCAACCAACATGTTGGCCTTTTCACTTATATTCTTTTCATCTACCAACCAACACGTTGGTTTTCACTTCTATGATTGTGTCGCGAGCTACCATACGCTAATCTTCAATCCATTGGCATGATCATAAAAAAATCCTCAAAAACTTCATAAATTAAAGATGATGGACATAAAAAAAATGTCCATTTAACTTATAATTAAGCCTACGACTCCCTCTGTCTCATAATAAACTGTCTACATTCCTTTTGTCCAAAAATAATTTCTTATTTGTAAATTTTTCATGTGTAGTCATTCAATTTACCAAATTTACCTTCATCAAACTCCTAAATTTATCATTATTTGCTAACTTTTGACACTATTCATGGCACAACTCATCTAAAAGTTTACAAAAGTTAACTTTTAACTGTAAAAAATATTTCCCCGTCAATTTGTATAAAATATTGAATTAAACGCATATAGGAAATTCATTGTGGATGGGAAAATATACAAACAAATTATTTATTTATTATTATTTTGAAATGAATAATTTCACATGATGTGACAATTTTATTCAACTTATTTTACCCACGGAACAACGTGCGCACCATACGTTTTTGTTCTTGGACGCTTTCTTTGAAAAGTGACAGGAGTTTGCACCCCCAATCTCTTTGTGGAGCGCGTGAGACCACACGTCAATGCTGACACTGACACCCTCCTCACACTACCCAAGACATTAAACCGACAGAGACCTTTTCTTTATTTTAATTTTCACGTGGGCCCCGACTGACACAAACACTTCTCCAATGAATGCTCCACGAGATACGCACCGAGAGAAGCATTTTCTCGCGGTATGGGATATATTGCTTTGTTAAAAGAGACATTAAAGGTTCCGAATAAAGCTATGTTTGCACACAAAGATGAATTTGCTTGATCCACAATTTTTTATATATTCTCGTCCCATGATTGAAGCCCTAATCTAGTTTGAACTCCAATTTACTACAGTGGCAACAACAATAAATAAAGTCCTCCTTCCCTCCTTAATGAGGTTCGCATTTCCTTTATTAACTTATCCCAATTTAGAGTTCAAATTTCGAGAAAGTCTGATTAAAGATCACCTAACGGTTACATAATCATGAGAAAAAAATATTTGATAACTCTTATAGATTATATTATAATTATTTATAAAGTTCGTCTCTTAAAACACAATTTTTACGTAAATCATTAAAAGATCAAGGTTTAAAATATAAATTAGAAAAAATGAAGATAAATTTTTTATTTGCATTAATCAGGTCATAAAAATTATAACTAGTGCACGTTGGAAAATAAAAAAATTACCATTGCAACTAAAATATTTTACTTTTTTATTATTTTAATTTAACCAGGCATTTGAATAAACCTATGAAAAGATGATTTTTTCCAAAACTTTGCACTGAAAAAAATATATTTGAAATTACATATTTTCACCTATAAGTGAAAAGAGATGGTCTCTAAACTTTAGGCAGGGGCCTTTATGCAATTCTAACTATATTCTAACTCTAGGGACCTATCTCTAATAATTTTACAGGGACCTCTCTCTAATAATTTTACAAGGACCTGTCTCTAATATTTTTTTTAGTGAATTTTTTGTCCAAGTTTTTTCCATCATTTTTCTGCCAGCTGCAATCTACAAAAAATTCAAAAAAAATATTTTAAAATATTGATTAAAGTGCTAAAATGACCCTAACTTTAAGTTGAAAGTGCCAATATAACCCTGCAATCTCAAAAAATGCCAATATAACCTTTGACTCATTTGATTTTTCAGTCAACTGATTTATGGCAGGATTTATGTAAAAATACAATTTTGCCCTTAATTTAAAAATAAGAAAAAAGATGCTTCATCCCTCTGTCTTCTTCTTCCTTTCTTCTTCATCCCTTCCTTTCTTCTTCTTTTTCTTCTTCGCCACCCCCCCCAAATTCTTTTCTTCTTCCCGATTTTGTTCTCCCAGTTTTACATTTATGATGGTGAGCGGGTGTGAGGCTGAGTGGGTGGGTTTCCAGCGTTGAGGCTGAGCGGGTGGCAGGTGGCGGGGGGTTAGGATTATGATGGTGTGGGTTCAGAGGGGGCAGACTGAGTGGCGGGGGTGAGATACGGTTAGGGTTTCCGATGGTGTGAGTGAGGGAAGGTTGAAATTGCTAGATTTCCTCTCAAATACCTTCAACAACAATAGCATTGAACAAGGATTCGCCGCTTCTTGTCAGCGGCAGCGACGACGCCGAGAGACAGGCGTCATCAATCGCTCACACTTATAAGAGATATGTGCATATTCTGAGCTCCGCATTTTTGCTGATTTTCCTTGCCTACAGTGTTTCTCAAAATCTAATGAGCACAATCAACACCGTGGTCTGATGTTGATTTTTTTGGCCTAGGGTTTGGTCTCGGAGAAAGATTTTCCAGCGATTGATTGAGCATCACTGGGGTGTGAGCAAAGATGAGGTGGAGAGGGTGGCGGAGTTAGTGACTGGTGATGGCGGAGGTGGTGGTGGGTGGCGGAGATGGTGGAGAAGGTGGTGGAGGTGGTGGTGGCGGATGTGGTGGCGGGCGGAGGTGGTAATGACTGGTGGTGGAAAGGGTATTATGGGGATAAAATTTTCACCTTCTAGATCAAGGGTATTTTAGACATTTCACTATTCATCATTACCGGAATTGAGAGGGTCAACGCCGGAAATAAGAATTTTGGGTATATCAGCACAAATGTTTCGAAAGTTAGGGTTACATTGGAACATACAATAATTAGTTAGGGTTAAATTAGCATTTTCTGAGATTGCAGGGTTATATTGGCACTTTCAGCCTAAAGTTAGTCATAAATATAAATAACTCAAAAATATTTTTAAAATGTAAAAAATCAATATGATTATCGAATTGAAAATCATAATAATCAACTAACCCTAGAAAAACATCAACGGAAAATCATAAATCATCCACTAAAAATTGGAGCAAAAAATATATATAAATCAAATAAAAATCAACAAAAAATTGAAAAGGCATCGAATACAACTAACAAAACACCAACTAGAAATCATAAACTGAAAATCATAAAAACATCAATAATGATAAACTAAAAATCATTAAAAAAAATCAACAAAGTTTAAATTATCATTTTTTCTAAAAAATCACAAACATCAACCTCTTTCACATAAAAGTTTAAAATACCAATTCCTATCACCTAAACTTCACTCGAAAAATGAAAAACGTCAATATAAAAATAAATACACTGTACATCAACTCATATCACCTAAACTGACCTAGAAAATAAAAAAATCAACATGAGAAAAAAAAACTAAAAGTATCAACCCATAAAACTCCAAAAAAAACTACTACCTCTGTTTCATTGGATGTGGCACCATAGTTTTAGGTGTTTGGGTTTAGGTGAATGAAATATGTGGATGAAATTGAATTTAGAAAGGAAAAAGTAAAATGAGGGGATAAAATTGAAGGAATCTTGCCATAAAGGGAAAGTGTGTCACATCCAATGAAACGAAGGGAGTACAACACATCGATTCATTTAACCTAAAACTCACTCAAAAAATGGAAAGCATCAACATGAGAGAAAAATATAAAAACATCAACAAAAAAACTACAATATCTCAAGAGTATAAGCTCTTCACTCCGAAAATCATAAAATATTAACAAAAGTATTTTTTTTAAAAAACTACAAATAGAAACTTATATCACCCAAAAACTACAAACATCAACTCATATCATCTAAAACTCACCTAGAAAATGGGAAAAAATTAACATGAGAGAAAAAAATTTAAAAAAAATCAACCCATATAACTCGAAAAAAACTACAAAACATCGACTAAAATCAACTAAAACTCACCCAGAAAATGAAAAACATCAACATGAGAAAAAAAACAGTAAAAAAGTTATGGTACCTCAAGAGTATAAATTCGTCCCTCTAAAAATCATAAAAAGCATTAACAATATTTTTTAAAAACTACAAATATCAACCTATATCACCCAAAAATTACAGACATCAACTCTTAACACCTAAATCTCATCAGAAAAATGACATGAGAAAAAAGACATTACAAACATTAACTTTTATCACCTATACCTCAATCGTGAAAAGTTACCACATATGGAAACATGAGAGAGAAAAACACTACAAACATAAACTCCTATCACCTAAATCTCAGCCGGAAAAAGATACAGTACCTCAAAAATAAAATTACTTTAAAAAAGACCTGGGGGGATTGGAACTCAGGTCACTAACCTCAAAGTGTGGAGTAATAACCACTACACCAGAGACTCACTATTGAAAATACATTCAGAAAAATAATATTAAAGCTCAGCGTGTGCGTCAAAAATATAAAAAAATCTTCAAAATAAAGGTACTAGTGAGACTCGAACCCCATACCTCTAACCTCAACATTTAAAGTACAAACAACTAGACCTAAGAACCTCTATTGATCATATACTCAGTCAAATAAAATTAAATCTCAGTAAATATCTTTGGAAAAAAACAAAATTAAACCTCACCTCCCGTACGTAAAACCTTAGTCCTTCCACCATCCGCCGCCACCACCTCTGTCCACGCATGCAAAACACGCGCAAGGCTTATTCTTCACCGACGCACGTGGAACTCACGCGCCTGAAGGAAGATCTCAGCAACACAGTCGTCTCGCCCTCGTCGTCGTCGTCGTCGTCGTTGCCTCGCCTCGCCGTCACCATCGTTGCGCCTCTCCTCGTCGTTGCTGCGCCTCAATCGCCGTCGTTGCGCCTCAATCGCCTTCGCTGTCGCTGCGCCTCTCCTCACCATCACTGTGCCTCAATCAAAATTCTCCGCGGCGAAGCGATTACTCGAGGCTTCGATCGGGATCTTAATTGTCGGAGCTCAACGACTTCGATCTGGATCTGAATTCGTTGGAGGCTTCCTGGTGTGGAGCTCCAATTCTCTGGCTGAAGAAGAAGTGCGGTGGCGGTTGGCGGCGGAGCGGTGGCGGCGGTTGCAGGTTTCTAATCGGAGGAGGATAATTCCGATGTGGAAAAGAAAATTGAAAATTCTATTTTTTCTTTAATATCTATATTATTTTGATAATTGCACGGTAGGTCTTTAAAATTATTAGTATATTTTTTTAAAAAATCTCATCTCAAATAAAAATTTTTATAATTGAACAATAAACATTGACCTAAAATTTAGAAGGTATAGAATAAGACTTCGTGAAGCAAAAGAATACTCCAGTTGAATAATATAATTTCGACTCCTACGGTACCAAAAAGCTTACAAAGCGAAGTGGTTCTAACTTCCAACCAATTTGGCCAAATTCTATGAAACATTGACAGATTCTGTACTGGGAAAATGCACTGCTACCTCTGATTTTTATGAGTTCTCTTGTACAGTACGATAGTCTTATTTGAACTAGGAATCATTAATTGTAGAGTAAAGTTTTAAAATAATCTCGACTTTAAGTTGAAAGTGTCAATATAACCTTGCAATCTCATAAATGGCAATATAACCCTTGACCATTTTGACCGTTTGGTCAACCGATTTACTCCCGGAATAGTGTGAAATTACCATTTTACCCTTTCAGTTTTCAAAAAACATCGAAAATGTGGAATGACTTCTTTGACCCTCACCTAATTTATCCTTTTGTCCTTATTTTCCCTTGTTTTTCTCCATATTTTCCCAGAAGTTGTTCCCGCTTCCATCATCTTCCCGCTTCCATCATCTTCCCGCTTTATTCCGCTCGAAGCTTGCAAACCGAGGTGTTGGTTTGAGTCGAATCGGTCACCGTTATCGTTCATCCCTCTAAATTCGTCCATGTACTGTCGTTCGTGCCTCTGAAGCCGTCGGCGGAGTTCGTGTTTTTCAACCATTTGTGATGGGCTGACCCCTTAAAACAGGGCATCTCCGAAAATGGTAATTTCATGTCAAAATTTGTTGGATTTCGGCTCGGTTGTTCCCTCTGATCATTGTTATTTTGTTGCTTTTGTTCAATGTTCCAGATTTAGGGGTAAAGGGTTCTTTTGGGGATGAATTTCCTAGGGTTTTTTTAGTTTTTATAAATTTTGCTTGTTTTATTGTGTATGTGCTGGTGGAGTTGTTATGGTTTGTGTTGGTTGTTTTTTTTAGGCATGTTTATGGTGTTAAATAGGGGCTGGTTGTGGAGTCCTATAATGAAGGGGTTTTATTTTTGGTTGAGGTACTGTTTGAACAAGGGAGGTTTTTTGAAAATTTTTGCGGTGTTACGAATGGTTGTAATGTTGTTGTGGATTTATTTTTGTTGATTTTTTTGGATGTAGCTGCTGTAATTTGATGGGGTTTTTTGGCTAAAGTTTTAGTGTTGATGTTTTCAATGATGTTTCGTCTTCTCGATCGTCTTCTCGGTCTTCGTTTTTGGCCGTCCTATGCCGCTTCTCGGAGATCATCATTTTCGGTCTTTCGCCTGGGATTCAACCCGTAAAATAGGGTATCTTCAAAAATGGTATTCTCCCGTCTAAATGTCCTGGATTTTGGCTCATTTATTACCTCCTGTTCCCGTAACTGTGTTGGTTTTTTTCAATGTTTGAGATTCAGGGGTAAAGGGTGGATTTGGTGATGAAATTTCTAGGGTTTTTTTAGTTATTATAATTTTCCATGATTTGATTATGGGTCGTAGATTCTGCCAAACATTTAGTTTGTTGTAGATGGTCAACTGGTAAAGTACGAGATTGGTTCCTTATTATCTTTGAATAAGAATAGAATATGAGGTGAAAGTTTTGTTTCTGCATCATTAGCAAATAGATGTAGTTCCAAACTGGTCTTTGTGAAGCGTGGAAGTAGAAAAGGTTGGTGTTCGATTACATGTTAAAACTAATGTTAATAGGTTGTTGTGGATGGTTGTAATGTTAGTAAGCATGCTAATTCCAATCTTTGCTAATATATTCTCACCAACAACAATGATTACATACATACAGGAAATGGGCATGTAGCATAACAAAAATACCAATACTCACTTGAATATAGCCTATGTGTCTACTGTGGTAGTAATACTGAGAAACTTTGCTATCTCAGCAAGATCTGCAAGCATGAAAGAACATTCTCAGAATCATGAGCCAACCAAGCCTTAACACACACACACACACACAAAGTCTTTCCACACAAAGCTTGCAAGAATTTTGACTTTAAAACAAATACGCATTCTATGAATGCGAGAAGGGTACATTGAATGCGAGAAGTCCTTTGTGTGTGTGTTAAGGATTACAACCATTCGTAAAAGTCTTTGTCTCTTTGTGAATGTGAGTAGATTGTTGTGGATTTATTTTGTTGCCTTTTTTCCATGAACAGATTATATAACTTGAAGGTGCTATGAAATAACTTGGAAAAGATATAATTAATACAGAGCTCTTAGGTGCTTCAACTACTGTTTAAAAGTGTTTCAAGTGTAGCATGTAGGTGTTGTGTTTACAAATTGGATGTACATTAGAAGCTACATGGAAATTATATAATTTCAAGGTGCATAAATAACAACTCATTGATGATGTTGGTATGCCTTGAATACTGTAATAGCCGCTTCTGCGACCCTGGCCTGGGGATCCGGGGGGCGGCAGACGCCCCCGGGTTAAACGGGGGTCTCGCTGCCCGATCAGCGTGTCGGGGG
>JAULKM010110878.1:0-23071 GCA_032355605.1 Rubia tinctorum
TTTGGTTTTCATAAACATGTTTATAGGGCAACCTGTAAAATATGTGGGTGTTAATCACTCTTTTGTAATGCAATGTAGTTCAGTTTTAATTAGTAAATCATGTGGTCTTTTATTTCATGAAATCCCCAAGTCATAAAATGTTCCAATTAATAACTACAAGCTGGCTGTGACATGCTAAACACAAAGAACAGAAATGTACAAGAACCCACATAGACGCCGTCCAAATGTTTTCGCAAAGTAAGAACATGGTTGCATCATTTTTCAGGTTTACAACTAAAAATTATCATCATTCAAGTCTTGCTGCTATAAACCGGGTCATCTCAGAACTATTTTTATTTCATTTTAATGCCCCGCCAATAACAATTCAGATTTCATATCGAACCGCATGGCTGCATTACATGGAAACTCATAATCACAGATTCATCACAAATGTCGACGTAGTTACAAATATTTCTCCGCCAAGAACAGCACCGCTCAACGGCAGCGCCGCATGAATGCATTACTTATAACCACGACCTAACTTCTTCCTAACACCCTCGGTTCAGGTTTAACATTTACTACATGAGTAACCAACCTTTTTTACAGTCAAGTAACATCCACAGTCAACATGAACTGGACATGTAGAAACTAAGAACAGCTCATAAAAATCTCATAACATGATGTGTCTGGAATCAACCCAAATTGGACATGCAGAAAATAATAACATGCGTTGTATAAATCATTAGCTCACAAATAGTGTCCAGAATAAACCCAAACCGGACATGCAGAAACTAGTAACTTGCACTGTATAAATCATAAGCTCACAAGTAGTGTTCAGAATCAACCCAAACCGGACATGTAGAAAATAATAACATGCACTGTATAAATCATAAGCTCACAAGTAGTGTCCAGAATCAACCCAAACTGGACATGCATAAAACAACAATGAAACACCGAGTTTAACATTAAAAAAATATAAGTACTGTCAGGAATAAATCCAAACCGGACATGCGAAACACAAAAGCAGCTCATCAATATGACATATGAAGACAATTAGTGTCTGGAATAAACCCAAAGCAGACATGCACAGAATAAAAATAGCAAATTAATATGTCATTCAATAACAATTAATGTCTGAAATCAACCCAAACCGGACATGCACAAAATAGAAGCTCTAAATATTGTCTTAGATGAACAGTGCAAGCATATATCCCGACTGTAATTTCCTGAAAGTACAAGGACATGAAACGATGGTTAAAAATTGAGTAGAACAGAGAAATTGCAAAGGAAGCGCAATTGGAAAAGTTTTATTTAGTACAATCTGTAAATCAAATCACTCGTCCTTTGGGGAAGACGATTGAGGACGAATTTTGGCCTTTGCATCAGCAGTTGCGAACTCTGCTAGCGTTTCCCGGAGTAAAACACCGTACTCACAGTTATCACAAATGCTCCATTTTGGTTTTTCTTTATGACGAACATAAGTAGACTAGTTTTTTGGATAATAACAGGCACATAAATCGTAGAACCCGGGCTCACCTCACTTAATGCTGTGATACTCTATGTTCGGTTCATACTGTGGAGACTCAAGTTCAGGTGACTCGGGCTGACACTGAGTTTCAAGTGGTATTGGATTAGCATTGAGTTTCTCAGGACCCTCACCAGTCCAGAAATTAGTCATATCAGACAAAAATTCAAACTCAATTGGGCTAAAGTGAGTAGCTATCGGTATTTCAGAGCACGTAAAAGAATTCGTCGGAACAATTTCATTCAGTTCTTTCGAACAGGCATGCACCTGGGAGTCATAAGCTCCGACACAAGCCTTTTTTGGAGAATGTGATGATGCACCAAACATGCCCTTCGAGGGTAGGCTTTGGGATGTGATTTCTTGTCCATCCTTAACCCCGTCATCGATGTCCATGGGTGCACTAATCACAAATAGGAAAGTTGTGATTATCACAAATGAGTCCAACAAACAGTACCAATACGTTTCCCAATGGATAAAAAAGAAAAACAAAACAACCACATCAAACAACCGGATACATATCCACATCAAACAAGCATATACCACATCAAACAACCAGATACCACAACCACATCAAACAACCGGATACCAAACAACTAGATACCACATCAAACAACCAGATATTGACAACCCTGACCCAGATACAGATCCAACAACCAAACAAATGGACCTCACTTTTCAAGACGAAAAAAACATTAAATTCAATACATGACCACTCAGATGTATACTCAAACAATAAAACACTACAGATGCATACTCAAACATACCAAAACACTACGGATTTGGACACAAAATAATAAATCACTCCAGATGTATACTCAGAATAATAAAATGCTACAGATGTATACTCAAACATACAACAAACCCTCCTAAATGTTAAGAACATTCAAAAAATTGAACTCACCATATTAATCGAAATCCATCAGGATTCATAGCGGTTACCATTCAATAACATTCATTAAAAACAGTTACCAATAAAAACTCATAAATTTGGATGACTCACATCAGATACAGAGCACAAACCGAGAAATTTTAAACATATATAAACACCAATCCACACAAAGACATGACACACTGATGCAAAAAGGAATATGGCAAGTCCAAAACACATGTTGGCAACGTGTTGACTAAGTTAAAACTCGGCACAACGTCGACAAGAAGTAGATCGGCAAAACAAACTGTTCAAAAGATCCAGAAACCATGAAAAAGAAGAAATTTTTTGGTAAACCATAAAACCGCGAAGGTAGCAAAATGGAAAAAGAAACCGGCCTAAAGTCCTGAACGGGAACCAAATTTTAGCCGGTTTCCTTAACCCCACCGTAAACCATTGCCCGGAACGATAAATATCAGGCAAAAACCTATAACTATTACTTGTAAAACGATTGACAAGGCACGAAATGTAAACTATTGAGTTCGAAAAAAAACATTAAACGGACAAATGAAAGCGAGAGATTACCGGCGAGAGGAGATGAGATTAAAGCGAGAGATTACCCATTTGAAAAATGAAGTCACTGGAGGCTAGGGTTTCAGAGGAAAACAAGAGGAAGAAAAGAGAGACATGAAAGGAAGATGAATGAATGTGAAGAATAAAAACGTAGAAGGGATTAATGTGAAGGTTCTGGAGATTGATGAGGGAGGGTGGACCACACGTAATAATTACGCCTTGAAAGACGGGATTGATAAAGCTGGTCCGCTTTAATCAAACAGCCAGATTCAAAGTTTGAACACAGGTTTGGGTTTGAATTGAAAGCCAGCCCATTAACCTAGTTCAAAAGCAGAGGTAATTGGGTGTAAATTTTTTTTAAATGAAGGGCATTCAAGACTTTACATTGCTGATCAATGGACCATTTTTGGTAAGTTTTGAATGAGTGCAATTTGTGATGGGACAGCCTAAAATAGAAAGTGAGTAATTTAAGTTGGGACGAAGGGAGTATAGTATTTTTATTTTTATTAAATGGAAATAAATTAAAATTTTATTTACTATTTAAATGTTGGGAAAGTCTCATGTTAGTAGAACTAACGGTTAGGTGGCCTAACCTGATCCGACCCAAAATTATGGAATTTTGAGCCGACCTATCCCAACCCGCTTGATCCAAAACTTTGGCCAATTTGAGAAGGGATAACTGACCCGCCCTAACCCACATGTCAATGTAACCAACCCTGTACTTTGTAATGGTAGATTCTCTACAATAGATAAAACAATCTTTCTAACTATTTTTTTTAAATGCTTGAAAATAAATAAGTTATAGATGGTCAAATGATTATTATAAAACGCGATCAAGATTATGATATTGGAAACATGTTTCAATCCCCTCAAAACATGTTTCCGATGTCGAAAGCTTCTTCGAACATGACCAAGTGAACTGGAATATTTATTCTTCTAATCTCAAAACCCTCATCAACAATTTTGCACACTCAATCATATCATCGTTTTTGCATCTAAATTTGATTTTTTAAAGTAATATGATTAGAAAAAAACACATATTAACATAATTGTTGTCCAAATCGCATACACTGTTAAAATATTATGAAAATGTTACAACTAGTTATTTAGATTCAAAATATCACAGGTTGGAGAGATTTCTATTTCGTAGGAACATGCGGCACAATCAGTTTCCTTATATCTTTATCCCAACCAAATCTTCTGATTAGTACAAAAGGTTTGACGACAATGATTCCTGAGTGCTTCATTTTGAATCCAAATTGCTCTCAAAAGTTGACTAACCGTTGCCGACAATCAATGAGTTTCTTAGATTGATTATTGAATTCTTTGGAAGCATTGAACTTTCGAATATGAACTTCTTCTCCCCACCTTCCAAAAAGAGGGCAAATATCACCAACGCGTAAGAAGTTCCTAGATGCTTTGAACTTTTAGCTTGTTCAAGGAACTTAACACCATTGATGGATCTTTCCATACAACAAATCTGAAAACATATAAAAATATGCGAATAACATATACGGAAATTATTCATGCACTAAATCTAACACATGCAAACTCACCACCCCCTTCTAGAGTTCTACAGTGAATGCATACATTCACAAAATTTGCAAATTGATTGTTCACATCAATCCAATTAAAAAGTAAAATTTCAATGACAATTCTTGATATATAATTCTTCGGTTGAAAGATGGTTAAACCTACGTCAACTAAATTACACGAAAACAACATAGTGGGTCACAAACAAACCTTAATTTTGCGCAAGAAAGGGAAACAAATGTTAGGATTAACACAAACGAAAACATACCAAAGTTTCACATTGCAAAGGTCTAACAATAAACTTTCCACAACTCGTTTGAGAATAGCAACAACGATCTGATCCGGGACTGTTTTGAATAGTGTCTCCATAACTTCTTTTCTTAGAGTAAAATTTTAAATGAAAATGACAGTGAGCAGAATGGATACAAAGTTGGATTTTGTTTGTGAAATTGGGTCAAGAATGATAGTTTAAAGGAATATATGTATTGAATGGTAATCATGATTCAAATGGAGTTGTTTCAGATTCCACCTAAGAAAAGGAAACACACCCCTTGAAACCATACTCGTTTGCTGCACACATGGTATAAATGTGCATGGAATCCATTTTTGCAAATTTCAACACGAGTTTGTCAATTTCTGGTATCACGGCCTAGTCCAACAATAGATCTGAACAATCAGAAAAAGTCAATTTAGTGTTTATATAGAGAAAGTCAATTTAGGTTTAACCATTGATTAGTTAAAGTAAAACAAAATTTTAATAGTGTTTATATATGAAAAGTTAAGTTGATAGTGGATTAGCTAAAGTCAATTTGTTGTCATTAATGTTTATATATAGAAAGCTAATTAAGGGTTGGTAGTTGATTAGTTAAAGTCAAAAACATTTTTAATAGCATATATATATATATATGTAAAGTTCAATAAGGGTTGAACGTTGATTAATTAAAGTCAAACCCTTTTATTATTGTTTTCTATATAAAGTCAAGTAAATGTTGATCGCTGATTAGTTAAAATCAAACCTAGTTAAAGTCAATCTTTTTATTAGTGTTTATACATAGAAAGTCAAGTAAAGATTCATCGTTGATTAGTTAAAATCAAACATTTTCATTATTGTTTATATAAGGAAAGTCAACTAATGTTTAACCAACAATTAGTTAAAATCCAACATTTTCATTAATGTTTATATAGAGAAAGTCAATTAATGGTACACCGTTGATTAGTTAAAGTCGAAAAGTTTTTTTATAAAGTTGGTAAATAGAAAGTTAACTAATGGTTGAAACCAAAATAAATTTAATTCAATTTAATTCATTCATTACCTACGTGTTCTCACCCAGTTATTTCAAATTTTCTAAATCTACCCGTACCAAAGTCAATTAAAAATTCAATTCTTTCATTTTATGTCTAAAAAATTATTCTTAATTTATGGGAAATATATTTCGCCAATTATTTACAACTAGCGGAGTACCATCGCTCATTGCGCGATATTATTAATTAAAATATTAAGATTAAGTTTTTTGTACATGTTGTGTCTTACATTTAATTTGAAAACAAATAATTTTATTTAAAATTTTAAAGTTTAGTTATCTAAGATAAACTATAAGATAGTTAGAAATCGTTAAATATTGAATACAATGAAATTTGATTATTTTAATAATATTTCATTCAAATTATTTAAAAGTAATTATTTATATATTGAGATTCATTTTTAAAAAGCTATCATAATTACAGTATATGTATCTCATTGCAATAAATAAAGTAAATGTCAAATGATCTAATTAGTCTCACTAATTATAAAATGTCTTCATTAAACAGTTAGTCGGTTTGAAACAAGACTTTGTCATATATAAATTAATAAATAAATATCGGTCTAAAACAAGACTCTGTCATATTTCTATTAGAAGTACTATATCAATGTACTAATATTATAATATTATAATGTTATTTTTAAATAATATTAGTATCAGTTATGATTGATTATAAATAGTAAACAATTAAACCAGTAACATATTATAATATTGGTATCTTATTTTTTGACAACTTAATTTTAGATTAGTCAAAATAACTTCAATATCCCCGGTTGACAGCATCATCTAAAAATAAAACAATTTTTAATATATGGTTTTTGGAAAGATATATTTATATTGAGTGTATAAACAGTCCCCACTTAAAAGCCACTTTGAAATTTTAAAATAAAATGTAAAAATAGTTAAATATCGTTATGTTTTCACAAACGTCACACAATTCGTTTTCTTAAAGTCTAAATTGCCACATGGTAAAATATCAAAAGAAAATTTATAAAATGAAGAAAAACATTGAAAAGTCAACGGGTTACGAATAAGGGCATCTTTATGAAATATAATATTTAAAATGCCAAAACGTCAAATCAAAATGCTAAATATCAAGTACAATTACTTTACAATACCTATTCAAAAAAGACTAAATAAAACTAATTAATTAAGCCAGATGGAACAAGTGGATATGTTAATTGAGCATTTAATATATTATTGACTGCTTAGTAAGAATTGCAAAGTAATTAGAGTTAAATGTTAAAAGGACCCTGACTTTAGACTGAAAATGTCAATATAATCCCACAATCTCATAAAATGTCAAAATAATCTTTGACTCTGTTGACTTTTTAGTCAACATTTCTTTGGCCGAATTCTAACGAAAAGACAATTTTGCCCTTGTTTAAAAAAAAGAAAAGGAAAGAAAAAGAGTGACCCCCATTTCTCCTTCTCTGCCCATTTTCTCCTTCATTGCTCCTTTTCTCCTTCCCACCCACCGCTTCTTCAATTTTCGTAAATCTAGCAGAGCAAATCGAGGTTGTTTCTCCTTCCCTCTATCGATGGCGTCACCTGCCACCACCCACTCTTCCTGCCCACCACCACCTCTATCGTTGCGCATCACCTATGAACTAGCTCAATCGGGGCTGTTTCTCCTTCCCTCCCTCCATCGGTGGCATCACCTGCCACCACCCACTCCTCTCGCCCACCACCACCTCCATCACTTCGCATCACCTACGAACCAGCTCCATCCGATCGAGCAGCAATTGCGCAATCGCAACACAGGGCCCAATACTTAAGCACACTGTCAAAGTTGTATTGCTGCGTAATCGCGACACAGGGCCCAGTACTTAACACACTATCAAAGCTGTTGGATCTAATTAAAGATACTGCACTCACCAAGAATCGAAAGATGCCATGGAATAAATGGAAAAAATAGTAGAAATACTTTCATACATACGAGGACATCATCTATAGCTTCCTACCATCATTTCTTTACTGCCAAAAACATGGTCAGACAATTATATGCCACTTGCTGTATTATGAGGCACTATGTTTACTGGATAGATGTTTATTATCTTGTTTAATTATTACTGTCAGGGATTTTATCCACAGCAAGCTTATACCGATTCAAGGTCGCCGGGGAAGATTCGATATGAGAGGTTCGATTCTTGAATCTTGATTAGCTAATTAGAGTTTGTTGGTTTGAGAAGAGTTTTGATTTGCCAAGAATAGTTGTTGTTGGCGAGAGGGAGGGAGAGAGGGGTGGTGCAGGAGGGAGCTAGTGGTTGGTGGCGGGCTGGGTGGGATGGTGGCGAGCCGGAAGTGGTGGAGGAAGGCGGGGGCTAGGCGTGGAGAGGCTGGAGGCTAGGGTGAGGTGAGGCGGGAGAGGCAAATCTAGGGCGGTGGGGGTGGTTGAAGAATAAGATAGGTTTGCAATAAGTGGTATTACGAGTGTATGCAAGAATTCGATCATTTAGCGCGTATGCATGCGTGGGGTTCGACCCCAAAGTGCTTGGTGGGCCCTTTAGGCCTTTCAAGTGTTTGCGAGGATTTGATCCTTAAGCGCTTATGCATGTGTGGGGTTAGACCCAAAAGCACTTGGCATACATTATTTCCTATTGAGAAGAGTGAGGGGCTTCAGCCTCCTCGACTCATAGTGTGTTCTAGTATATAGGGTAAATTGGAATAATTTTGAGAGGCACACTGCAATAGATTGGTAACAAGGGTTGGGAAATCTCTTCGACTTACAACAAGTATCTATATCGAATATATTCCTTGGCCTGTAGCTATTTTTGGGTAAGCTACTCTCTGGCCTGACCAAGTCTACTGCGATTTGGAAGAATAATACCTCCTAAGATTCAAGACATTCCATCTAAGGGGAATCGGCTTGCCTTGGGGTGTTTCCAGCCCATAGCTGCCTCCGGGGTGCGCTTTGACGACTCAATAGGGTCCTTCCCAGTTCGCCTCTAGTCCGCCTTCGGGCTCCCGTTGGATTTTTTCATTCCTCCTCATATCACGAGATCTCCTGGGGAGAACTGGATCTTTCATACCCTTCGGTCATGATACCATTTGATCCTTTCTTTCACCTTGGCTAAGTAGAGGGATGCTATTTCCCTCTTCTTCTCTAGAAGATTCAGGTCCAGCAGGTGCTGCTCGTCGTTGATCTCCTGGTTTTCGTTGTTGATAGCAAACCTTCAGAATGTGGGCAACCTTATCTCAGCGGGGATTACCGTCTTCGAACCGTAAACCATGATATAGGGAGTTTCGCCCTTAGCAGAGGATTCCATTGTTCGATACGACCAGAGCATGCTAGGAAATTTGTTGATCCAATTTCTTGGGGATGGTTTATGCTGGTGACCTCTACCTGCCCATTAGCTTGGGGATGGTTTATGCTGGTGACCTTTTGGAGGATCTTGTATTCCTTATACCATCTTTTGAACAGATCACTAACGAACTAGGTACCATTGTCGGTTATGATGGTTCAAGGGATCTCAAAGCGGCAGATGATGTTTTTCCAACAGAAGCCAATCACTACTTTTCCTATTATGTAAGTTAAGACTTTACCCTCGACCCACTTTATGAAGTAGTCTGCGGCCACAATCAAGTATCGGAAGTGGCCTGGAGCTTCCAGGAAGGGACCTACCAGATCGATTCCCCATTTGTCGAATGTCCAGGAGCTATTTATGTTCATCATTTTTTTCTTGGAGAGCCTCTGACACTGATGGCAAGCTTGAATATTCTTGTTGACATCATCGAACATCTTAGGCCAGTAATATCCCGCTAGAAGGACTTTCTTGGCTATTGATCGAGCCTCCTAGTGGCTTCCGCACTCTCTATTGTGAGTCTTGCGGATCAGGTAGTCAGCTTCATGGGGGGCTACGCATAAAAAAGTGGCTTCAGGTGACCCCATCAATAGAGCACATCCTCGTGGATCAAATACTTAAAAGCCTTCAGTTTGATTTTCCTTGCTTCGATGGCACCTTCAGGAAGGTAGTTTCGCCAATGGTAGAGGATTTCGTTGTTCCAAAAGGTAGCTCATAATTGGCGTCATCCACGAGTTTTCCTCCTCCACCATCATCACCGTTGTTTCCTCGTCAAAGCTATGCTTGCTTAGAATTTCCACCATCAAATACCTTTGGGATTGCAGGTCCAGGTATGATGAAGCCAGCTTACTCAAGGAGTCAGTCTTGTGGTTATTTTCCCGAGGGACTTGCATTAGAGTGTAATGATGGAATTGTTCGAGGAGGGGCTTCACTACCTCCAAGTAAAGATGCAAGTTCCTTTCCCTAGCCTCATATTCCTCATTGACTTGCTGGACCACAGTCTGGGAATCACTGAAAACTTCCAAGCTTGAAACCCCCCCCCCCCCCAATTCTTTTGCTAGTCAAAGCCCCGTGATCAGTGCTTCATATTCCGCTTCGTTGTTTGTGGTCTTGAAGTCAAAGTATAGTACTTAGGGATAGTCTTTTTTTCCTCGGGGCTTGTGAGCAAGATGCCATCTCCACTCCTCCCGAGTGTGATGACCCATCAACGTAGAGTTTCCACGTTCCCTCAAACTCTTTTTCCTTTTCAACTTTTATTGGTTATGTGGTTCCACAATGAAATATGCTAAGGCTTGGTCCTTAATAGCTATTCTTGGGCGAAACTGGATGTCATGCTCACCTGGCTCACCTATTTTATCATTCGTCACGAGGCCTCGGGCTTTAGGAATACCTGTTTGATCGGATAACTAGTAAGCATGATGATCTTATGGCTCTGAAAGTATGGTCAAAGCCATCTTACTGCATGAAGTAGGGTCATTATTAACTTTTCAAGGGTGGTATATCACGTTTCTGGCCCATGGAATGCCATGTTCATGAAGTAGATGGGGTGATGTGCGCTTTCTTTATCTTTTACCAAAAATGCACTTATTTCCAAAGGGGAGGCCAAGATGTATTTGTACAAACCTTACCCCCTCTTCGGCTTCATGATGGTGGCCAAGCTTCCCAAGTGTTCTTTTAAGTCCAGGAAAGCCTGCTTGCACTTCTCTGTCCATTCAATTTTTTTGGCCTTTTGAATCACCTCAAAGAATGACAGGTGTTTATCAGCGCTTTTAGAGAGGAAACGGCTAAATGCAGCCAGTGATCCGGTGAGTCTTTGGACGTCCTTAACCATTTTAGGAGGCTTCATATTTATCAAAGCTTCGACCTTCTCCAAATCCACATCGATTCCCTTTTCTGAGACCATGAATCCCAGAAACTTTCTAGCTCCTACTTCGATCATACACTTGGTTGGGTTCAACCTTAGGTTTGCGCCAAGAAGTCTCTGAAAGGTCTCTTCGAGATCTAGCAGGTATTGGTTGTAGTCCTTACTTTTGACCACCATGTCATCTACGTATATTTCCATATTCCTGCCAATCTAATTTTTGAAGAGCTTTTCAACCAGCCATTGGTAAGTTGCCCCTGCATTCTTCAAGCTGAATGGCATTTTATTATAACAGAACATCCCGACATCTATGATGAACTACGTCTTTTACTTGTCCTCCTCCTCCATGAGTATCTGGTGGTAGCCGTTACGGGCATCAAAGAAATTGAGTACCTTATATCCTGCTATTGCTTTGACTAGCATATCGATGGAAGGCAAAGGGTAGTTATCCTTCGGACAATTTTTTTTCAGATCCATGAAATCTATGCACATTTGCCAAGAACCATCATGCTTGGGGACCATAACGGGATTTACTAACCATTCTAGGTAAAATACCTCTTCGATGACCTCTGCTCGAAGAAGTTTCTGGACTTCCTCTTTTATTGCTTAAGCTCTTTCAGGGGCGAACGACCTTCTCTTTTGCTTGATGGGCTTTTCGAGATAGGTCGACATTCAGCCTGTGAACCATAAACTCTTTGGGCACTCCTGTGAGATCGAATGTGCTCCACGAAAATACATCTGCCTAGTCATCAAGGAGGCCCTTTAATTTTTCCTTTTGTTGTGGGTGGTATCATCTTTCCCTTGACCACCGTTCCCGATGATCGGACGGTCAGTGGATCGGTGTCCGTAGGTCTGACTTCCCCATTTATCGAAGCCACTTTATCCCCCTTCTTTACTTCATTCAGGGCTATTACTAAGCAGCTTCGAGCTACTGACTGATTCCCCTAATAATTGTTATCCATTTCCTGGTAGGGAATTTCATAGTTAAATGATATGATGACCATATGGCCCACGCCTGGCATATCCAAGGCCTTCCCAGTATCATATTTTAGGGGGATGTGGCATCGATGATAGCGAAGCTGCAATCATCCGTCACTTCTTTACCTCCATCAGCCACTCTGACTAGGAGGGTTATGGCACCCAAGGGGAGCACCGTCTTCCCAGTAAATCCAGATTGTGGTGAAGTGATTCACCTTAAACTATCAAAACCCTAGACCCATCTGGTTAAAGCAGTTGGCGAACATCACTTCCACCCCACTGCCATCATCTACAAATACCCTTTTAATGTAGAAATCCCCAATTGTAGCGTGGATCACCATTGGGTCTGTATGGGGGGTTTGACTGGGTACTAGTTCTATTTCGGAGAAGGTCATGGCTTCCGCGGGTCGAAACTATTTCTGGAGTGGTTCTCCAGGGGGGATATATCGGGATTGGGCTTTAATGATGGTGTTTGAGGATTGGTCACTCACCACCCTAGTGATGAAGTTGACACTCTGTTGGCCCCTTCACCCCAATTTATATTCTCCTGAGCCTCCTGTTCGAGCCTTTCATTTTCTCTTGGTTAAGTTTCAGCACATTCCCTATTATTTCCTTGTTGGTCTCGAACACCTCGATCTGATCCCCTTTTGTAGGGTTTCCAGTGGAGATGTTCTTCTTTTCCCTTCGAGGGGTCTTCTCCCTTTGGCCTTTCGATTCAGTCCGGATGTAAACCTTCTCTTGCACATCTTTCTATTCCCTTTTTAGGTGGATGCACTCATTTGTTTCATGGACACGCTCCTTGTGGTGATTACAGAACTTGGGTGAATCCATTTTCGAAGGTATGTCTTTGCCGGGAGGGGGAGTCTGAAATAACCCTATGTGGATAGAGTGTATCTCCGACTAAGTTTTGGTTAATGGGATGTAGTTTTCGAAGCCTCTGCTCGACGTTTCCGGCCTTTTTGGCCTTAGATCTGAGGCTTTACAACTCTTTCACCCCACATTTCCCCTTCTCGTTTCCTCTTTGTAGCTTCCTCGATCTTCAAGTATTGTTCAACGATTTCTTGCAGCTGCTAAAAGGTTTCTGGTTTCTTTGAGGCCAGCTTCTTATACAGGTCAAGGTTGGACATCCCGTTCATGTAGCCTAGGATCACATCGTCCTTTGTGCGGTTGATTACAAGGAGGGTTTCATCCACATATCGATGGTAGAATGATTCTGTCGATTCGCCTGGCCTCTGTTTACTTTGGTAGAGTTCGATCTAGGTTTTAGTGAATCGTTTCTTTTAGAAGAACTAGCTCAGAAGTACCCTTCAGAAATCTATATAGGAATGTAATGATCCATTGCCTAGATTGTTGAACAATTCTTAGGCTTTTCCTCGAAGGTAACTCCCTACCAGTTTACACGTCAGCTGTTCGTTGAAGTTCCTCAAATTCATAAGATTGAGGAAGGTCTGTATGAACTCATAAGGGTCCGTGTCTTTGTTGTACGTGGGGAGCCCTTAAGGTGGCTTTACATCACTGGGTCATCAAGTCGCCGTGATTGCCAAGCTGAAGGGGGAAGCAGCGACTTGGCCCGAGGGCCCAATCAATCTATTCAACTCCCGTGTAAGGGTGTTGTTGTGTGGGTATATGTATTGGTTTGACAAAAGGAAGGTATCCAAAGTGGGAATCTGGTACATCTGGCTTGAAGCCATGTATCCAGGTCACGACCCTCCCATGGCAGAGTTGTAATACAGTTGTTGTTGCCCTTATTGATAAGGGTCATATAAGGGGATCTATGCTTAAGACCATGGATGAATTTGGTTCTCATAACCCAGATAGCGCCCTATAAACCAGGCCACTAAGTGAGGAATCTATTGGTTTAGCATGTGAGGGATGAAATAAGCACCGAATATGTCAACGTCTGACCCGAACTAGGGAATGTAAGTTGAGGCCGATCCTGGGCACCTATTTCCACGTTCGCAGGGTAAGACGCTCTCGGGATAGCCTGTAGTTGGAATCTCGGTTGCACTGTCAAGGGCATCGAGAGTGGGGACACCACCTACTGCTAGATCATTCTTTGGTTGAGTATTGGGGGATCCACTTGATAGTCAATAGATCTGAGGGTTTGAGCTAGTTGTGCTAGATCTTGCAGGGATGAGGGAGGTACACTATTTATGCCTCGAATTGTTTGAACGGTTCTCATGACCGCTTCTACCTGTGAATTCACTAAGGCTTCCATGAATTGTGGTTCATCTCCCCTTTACTGATATGCCTAGCTTTATGAGGTAGGAGCTCCAACACATCGTACCCAAGGTTCAGCACTAACCTCCATTCACTTGGAGGACATAGTAGTTTCGATCTGAGACCCCTCTGGCATCAGCATCGTCGGGATCTGGTCTGTGACTACCACCGGGGGGTCTTTTCCTTGCACTTGGAGAGGCTGGGGGGTCAGACTGCATTTTCTTACTTTTCTCCCATTTTCTTCCCGAGTAAGGGGAATGTACTTCCTCACTGGCGTCTAAGGTTCTGCCTTTAACTCATTTACTTCTACACAATGTGCTTGCCGTAGATGCGTACATGAACAGCGAGAATCTCAAATATGACAAAACGGTCACACTGGGCTTGCCGACTTGATGCGCCATCAAACCGTCGCCACCGAGTCTGCTGCTCCTTTGGTCAGAATCTGCAAGACAGAACTCCCAGAGTTGCCCGGGGGGAGATGCTTTGATGATAAAGTCCAAAAATGTCTTGAATTAGGAATGAATAGTTGAGTATAAAGTGTTACCTCTTTTCTTTACATAGGTTGGTAGATAGGGAAATTATTTTATTTTCTTGTGGAGCAAGTACAAGGGTTCTTCCTTGGGTCGACCCAATGGTTACTATCCAAAGGATACAACCTTGAGGGTAGTTTATAGAACCTGGGCCAACTAGACTACACCTTTAGGCCCAGTATTAATAGCACACTATCAGTTGCCTCGCCCTCCAGATGTGAATTTTGTCGGCTCTAAATGGGTGTTCCATCTCAAGTATTGGCATGGTGGTAATATTGATCATTACTAGGATTGATTGGAGGGTTTGTCTCATACCTTAGGGTTCATTTATATTCATACCTTCAGCCCGGTTATGAAGGCGCCCACTGTTCATATTGTCCTTGTCATTGTAACCAAGCGTCGTTGGCCCTTTTATCAGTTAGATGTCAAGAACGCTTTCCTCATTAGTGTTATTGAAGCTCATTCCTACATGGCTCAACCAGTTGGCTGCAAGGACAATGCCCATCCTGATTATTTTTATTGCCTGCGGAAAGCTATTTATGACTTAAAGCAGGCTCCTCGTGCATGGTTCCATTGTTTAAGCACTTATCTCTTTGGTACTGGCTTCACTTGTAGTTCGACCGACACATTGTTGTTTGTATTTTCTAAAGGTAATACTCATCTCTATCTCTCGCTTTATGTGGACGATATTATCCTTACTCGAAATGACTTTATCCTCGGTCATTCATTAGTTCATTTCTAGAACTGATAAGGAGTTATATTTTAAAGACTTAAGCTTTTTACATTACTTTATTAGTTTGGAGGTAGAGTCGACTTATTTGGGTTTGTTCTTGGGTCAGGCCAAGTACGCTCTATTATTCTTCGTAGAGTGGGGAACACTGATGTTGTTGTCGTCTCTACAATGTTTCTCTCGCAGTCTTAACTTCACTGTAGTACCAGCGGAAAATTTGCCAACCTCACTCTCTATCGCTCACTGGTTGGTGTATTGCAATATCTTAATATCACTCGTCTTGATCTTGCCTTTGTGGTTGATTTTGTTAGTCAGTATCTTCAAGATCTGGGGGATGATCATTTTTTCACAGTTACTCGTATTCTTCACTATGTTTGTGGGACTATGCACTATGGTTTGTCTTTTTGCTTAGTTCATTCTTCTGAGGTGTTGGGTTACTCCGATACAGATTTGGCTTAGCATCTCGAGACTTGTCATTCTACATATGGGTATGTTATCTTCCTTGGTGGAAATATCATTTCTTGAAGCTCTAAGAAGTAACCCATAATTTCCCGTTCAAGTTCTAAGTCTGAGTATCGTATTTTGGCTAATATTGCGGCAGAAGTTGTCTGGTTTTCTCATCTTCTACATGATCTTCAGTTTTCCTTGTTAATTCACTCATTTCTGCTCTGTGATAACAACAGTTCCATCTTTTGGCTTAAAATTCTGTTGTCCACAAGTGGGCGAAGCACATTGACATTGATTATCACTTTGTTTGTGAGTTGATTTCATCTGGATCCTGGGGATGATCATCCCATCGTGTAAATGTTTTTGACAAAAGGATTGTCTCGTCCTTTGTTTGATATTTTCAGGTCCAATATTTGTTTCTCCGAGCATCCGGGGCTTCGTTTGGGGGGTGTTAGGATAGACGAGATCGGTGATTGAGATATGATGGAGTTGATATATTTATTTTCCTTTCAATCTTATTCTTGAAACATATATAAATTGTAATGATCAATACACTAAGGCATGCAAATCATTATCCTTTACAGAAGGAATGGTGTATGGTGTAATGTTTTGCGAGTTTTGTTTATTGTCTACATTTTTAACTTTCTTTCCTCAAAATCTCGTTATTTTAGCTTCAATGGATTGTTTTAACAGTAAGGAATTAATTCCAATACTAATTTTATTTTCTTATAATGATAAGAATTACATTTCTCAATTTACTTCTTACATTAAATATGTCTGCATCATACTCAAGCCAACGTCTAAATTTCTAGAAATATACGTTTCTTATCAGCCCAAATGCGGATAACTATACAACAAACTTGATCAAGCTAACACTCAACATCAAGCCGGATCTCCTAGAAGGTGCATATCTTGGCCATAATATCAATTTTGAGTTCAAAGGTGAAGTTGTTCAAAATTCTGCAAAGAAAATTAATAGCTAAAACAGTAGTCTGGAGGAAAAAATGATGTACCAATTATGGGTAGAATAAAACTATGCAAACACGTACCCTCCATGCTCTCACAATATATCATCTTGACATTCATGATTCCAAATACAACGACAATAGAATATGATAAACACATGGCTAGATTCATTTGGGTGTGTGACATGGAAGGAATGAGAATCCACTAGAAATCATGGTCAAAGGTGTGCGCGTCAAAATGGATTGATGGCCTCGGGATGCAGTCCAAAAAATAAAGTAATCAAGCAATGCTGGAGAAGCGATCCTAGTCGTTATTAAAATACAAAGATTTCTTTTTCTCAAAAACATTCCTGGAAAAGTATTGTAGACAATAGAGTTCGCTACATACAAACCCAAAGCAGGGTGTATCATGGGGATGAAGGGGAATGCTCTGGGGAAAGGAGCTGATAAAGCTCTTTAAGAAAATAGGATCGTAAATAAGCCAACCCTGAATATATTTGAAAGAAATACCTTTCCATCTCTTGGGTTCAAGGTATGTGACCAAATCAACACAAAGAAGTGTTAGATAATGCCGCTACTTGGACTTCTATTTCCAAGCTAAACGATGAAGGAGATCGCTAATATTCATGTACAAAACACAGCTTCTAGGAGACTGAATACTTAGCGTGGAGAAACAAGTCCTAGGGAAATTCAGTGTCAAATTAAGATACCATACGACATAGGATGCAAGGGGGGGGGGCAAATTAATCTTCCTCTACAAGCCAAGTAACTAATCTTGAGGAGAAAAAACGTGTGGGAGTTCTTTTGGAATAGCCATATAAAAAAACAAATAAAATTCCTCATTTGGAGAATGATACAGGAGGTAGGCCCAACAAGTCCTAATATCGGGGGAAAAGTATGAATATTTCCACCAAATGCTAAATGTGCACGACAGCGGAAGAGTCAGTGAAACATATGATCTTTGATGTGACTTTGCCAAAAGATAATATTAAGACATAGCAGATTGGGGCTTAATTTCAACAATGGGAAGCCAGTATCACTAAGATTGTGGCTGAATAGTTTTTCAAGGTAGCACCGGAAAAGGAAGATGAAGTACTAGCATGTTTAGTTATATGGGAAATATGGTGTGCAAGGAACAAAGCAACGACAGATCAAACACCAACTCAGATCCCGACGCAGAAATCCAAGAAGCACCACAACATATGAATACAAATGAAAAGACAACACAAGAAAAAATGATGGGTCAGACATCAAACAGTTGTGGCTAAAAAAATACATGAATGCAGACCACCTGTTCTAGGACTGCACTACAATCAACAAATGTTGCGTAGTGCAGAGATTCAGGGAATGGAATCACGAGATAGTGCGCAAAATGGAGGACCACGGTGGAGGGGTGGAGAGTTGCACCTAATATTCGAGCACTCTCGATGGTTCAAGCAAAACTAGAAGTTATTCTAAGCACCATGAAACAAACAAGTGTCAAAGTGGTTATGCGGCTACTAATTAAAACTAGATTGTGACAACAGGCTGCGCTATATCACTAATTACCCGGAAATACTGCCAGATGTCAGGCAAATAGTAAGGCAAATTCAAATTCTATGTATCGTATTCTACAGTTTATCAATTGTTAAGGTAAACGAACTAATAATTGTCGATAAGCATAATCATGCACGATCGGTCACCACATGTAATCATATTGCAAGTTATTAATGAAAAGTAACCATTGTTGTTGGAAAAATAAATATATGCTTTTGGATATAATTAAGAAAAAGATCACGAAAAAGATCACGTGCTGCAGAGAAAAATATATAATGAACATTCTCAAATATTTTTAATTACAAAGAAATTTTTATAGTCAGTAAATTGAAAAGTGAAAACACAAATGGAAAATCCAGTATTGAGGTTAGAAATATGATTAAGGCAAAATTTTGTGTGGGATCATCTCACAGCGAGATCAATGATTAATGTACAATATAATGAAGTTTAATTAAAATTGAGTTCCAAATATAATTTAAGAAAGTTTGGGAGACGAAAGAGAGATCTGGGTGCAAATATCACTTTTTGGGAGTACTGGCTTAAATAGTTGGGAAATTAATGATTCTGGGTCATAAGAATCTCGTGGGTCAAGAATTTGGGTCGGAGAAATTCGCGGATCAATTTTTTCCCTCATTTCCGCGCAATGCCCGGGTTTTTAGTAGCACAATTGATGTACATTTTCAATACTTGATGTTTCAATCAAATCTTGTGATGTTTATTCATAAGTCATTTTTCACAAAAAAATCATGTGTTTTAAAGTTAAGTTTTGATCTTTTATTGTAAATCTCGTGTTTGCATGTTAATTTTTTTACACTTGAAACATGTTCACACTAGTTAGTGATATTTTATTATTTTAAATTTTAATATATATTATATAATTTTCATTTTGATTGATGTGTTAGTTTTTCAACGCATCCTTTTAAAGATTAATATTGATGTTTTTTGGAATATTATATATTTATTTATTGTATCCTTTGATGCTTCAAAGGTGTGAATTAGTTTTTAAAATTTGCATGCTGATTTTTGTTTCTCAAATATTAGTAATCCCTCCGTCCCGGCCCAAATTACAGCCCAATCATTCACACTGTTCGAGAAACATGTTTGACTGTTAATATGTTTAACTACGTATAATAACGATAAATAAAAATCTACTTGCTAGAAACTACTTTTTACGACGAATTTAACAATATCACATATGATAATATTATTTCTCATATGTCTATTAAAACATGTGGTCAAATTTTGATAGAGAATAGTCTCATAAAGTAGGTGGGTAATTTGGGTTGGGACGGAGGGAGTACCACATTTTGGTAACCAATTTGATGTTTTAAAATCCATGTGTATTTTTGTTCAATGTAGGACTTGATATTTCAATAGTGTGAATTAGTTTTTTTTATAAATATTGATGTTTATTTTTTTCCAATATTAGTGTCATATTTTGGTGCATATTTTGATATTTTATTTGTGCTTTTATTTGATATTTAATTATTTTAATTTAAGATATTTTTATTATATTAATATAATTTTTAACTATTTTAACGTGAATTTTTAATTTTTTAATTATTTTTTTGATGTATAATTATTTAAATTTTAAAGTATAGACTCCATTTTGTAAAGCATATATTCGGTGTTTAAATATTCCATTTAAATATATAAATAATTTAAATAGTTAAACATCAAATTAGAATGTTTAATGTGTTTTTATTTGATGTTTAATTATTTTGACATTAAATGGAATATATACTTTAAAGTTTTATTCCGTTTAAATTTTAAAGTATATACTTCATTTAAAGTAAATTTTAAAGTATATATTCGATGTTTAACCATTTTGTATTATATTTGATGATTAACTATTTTGATGTGTGTTTTTATTTTATTTTATTTAATATTTAATTATCACAAGATCTTGTTTTATGCAGGTTAAACTTTATGCAGGGATTATTATGCAATTATTATATATACTGAATGGAATGGGGTTATTTTTAAAAAATTGCTAAAAGACTGGAGGACTTACTTTGTAAATATAATAACTATGTATATATCAATTTTATTTAGAAATTAGATTCAGAAACCCCCAATTTTTCGGTCGTCTTCCTCGTTCTTCCTCCAACCAATTCCAATCTGCCGCCTCAACCACTTCCCACGGTGGTGGCTCCATCTTTCCCGTTCCTCCTCCGTATAGTTTCTTCTTCCTCCGTCTCAACCGCTTCCATCAACGGTGGCTCCTTCTTCAGCACAGCCTCAGAAACCCCGTCCTCCGCACAGTTTCTTCTTCCGTCGGCGAGACTGATGAGACGACAGAGCTCTTGTAGCGAAGGAGTCCTAGGAAGTGGCTTATAGTTCTTCCGGCGGCGGCGCGGCTGGATCCGGCGACAATCTCTGTGAATATGCGCTAGCGATCCGGAATTCATCTTATTAACGATCTGCGCTAGAGAACTCCGGCGACACCGGCGGCAAGAGTAGGTGTCTCGGACTTCTCCGTCACGATGCCGGTTGCATTGAACTGCAGCGACACGCCAGCTAGAGTAGGTTGATGTTTAATCTTGTCATCTAATAATCTCGTTGTTCACTACTGAGAGTATAATCGAATGATGTTTACTGCTAAATGATGTTGCAGGTTGATGTTTATTGCAAATCGAATGATGTTTGCTTCTAAATGATATTGCAGGTTAATGTTTACTGCAAATCGAATGATGTTTACTCCAAAATGATGTTTCATGTTGATGTTTAGTTCAAAATTATTATGAATCGGGTTTAATATTTATTCACTCAGAGTATGTTTAGCAATGCTTGTTTGGTGCAGTGGTTAGGATTTTGAATGTTGTTGCTTGAGGTCTGGAGTTTGAAACTTCTTCCTAGAGGTTTTATTTTGAATAATTTATGTTCTTGAGATACAATGCTGAGATTTAATATTTATGTGACTGAGTTTACTATCAGCAAAGGTTGTTTGGTCCAGTAGTTAGCACTCTTGCTCTTGAGGTTGAGACCTTCCGTTCGAATCTCTGTGTGACCTTTATTTTAAAGATTTTATGTTTTTTATTCATATGCTGATATTTAATATTATTTGACTGAGTGTGTGTTCAATAAGAGTCTTTGCAGTAGTGGTTATTGCTCTATATTTTGAGGTTAGTGACATGGGTTCAAATCCCACCAGGTTCTTTTTTTGAAAATTTTTTATTCGTGAGGTACTGTAACTTTTTGCTGATGTTTGTAGCTTTTTTTTCTTATGTTAATGTTTTTCAATATTCGTGTGAAGTTTAATTGATAAGAGTTGATGTTTTGTTATTTTTTGGTTGATACGGATTGATATTTACAGTTTTTTAAAATTTTCTCATATTGATATTTTTCATTTTCCGCCTGAAGTTTTGGTAATTGGAGTTGATGTTTGTAGTGTTATTTTTTTGATTCTGATGTTTTCATTTTTCGAATGAGCTTCAGGTATTAGGAGTTGATGTTTGTGCTTTTTGGTGATATGAGTTGATATTTGTAGTTTTTAAAAAAAAGAATTATTGACGTTTTATGATGTTTTGAGTGAATAATTTATACTCTTGAGGTACCATAGTTTTTTTGTTGATGTTTTTTTTCTCATGTTGATATTTTTCATTTTCTGAATGAGTTTTAGTTGATATGAGTCGATTTTTTGTAGTTTTTTTTGTCACATGGGTTGATATTTTTTGCTTCTTTTTTCACCCATGTTGATATTTTTCATTTTCTCGGTGAGTTTTATGTGATACAAGTTGATGTTTGTAGTTTTGGGTGACATAGGTTGATTTTTTGTAGTGTTTTTTTTCTTATGTTGACGTTTTTCATTTCTGTGTGAAGTTTAGGTGGTAGGAATTGATGTTTTTAGTTTTTGGTTGATATTAATTTATTTTTGTAGTTTCTATTAAAAATTTGATAATTAAAGATTTGTTGATATTTTTATAATTTTTAGTTGATGTTTTTTAGTTGTAGTCAACTTTTTCAATTTTTTGTCGATTTTTTGTCAAATTTTATTTGATTTTAAATATTTTTTGCTATTTTATTTGTTTTTTAATATATTTTTTTGCACCACTTTTTTAGCTGATGTTTTTAATTTTTCGTCTAAAATATAGCTAAAATTGCATTAAGTCTACTGTTTAAAGTTTAGGTTGTCTCACAGGAGTCCATCTCTTTAATTATTTATATTTAATGTTTAACTATTTGAATTTTGAAGTATATTTTTAATGTTTCTACTTGATGTTTAATCATTCTAATTTGATGCTTATTTTTAGATGCGTATTTTTGGACCAAGTCCAAACATAATCCAAACCCTGAACCCTGAAGGCATTACTCCGATTAGTACTGTGCAAATTCAAACCAAACCCTGAAGGCAAATCCGTTTCGCCGGCAAAATCGACGGGAAATTAAAATTTCTATTGGAATTGGAAGCCGGAATCCTACTACAACCACTGGGAACAAGTCCATTTCAGATTATTTAGTGCGGAAATAAATCTCTGGAAGACCTCCGGAAAATCGGTTTCTCAGACGAGTTAGCTGTGTTCAGGTGGCAATCTTCCGATAAAAGCGAAATTGGAACGGAGAATTCAAAATGGAGGTATGGACGAGCGTGTAGATGTCGTTGGTGAAGGAGAACACCTTCGTCGCGGTCGGAGACAGGGGCGGAACCAGGGGGTGGCGAGGGGAGGCTGGCGCCACCCCTAGGTTCCGGCGGCCCGAAAATTAGGGCTAGGGCCGCCGT
>JAULKM010110888.1:0-23062 GCA_032355605.1 Rubia tinctorum
CTAATACACATCATACTAATATTCATAAGCAAATTCATACATAAACAAAGAGAGAAAAGAAGAAGAGAAATGGAGAATTAGGGTTCTTAGGGAGATATTTTTGGCCAGAAAAAGATTGGTATGAAGATAGGATTGAAGAAGATATTTATAGAGCAAGTTGATGGGAAGATAGGGCCAAGTGGATGCAGGGCGCGCTAGCCGCGCGGTTGACACGAGAACTTGGGCGGCCTGTGCGGAAGACACGAGCGGACTGGGCGCTGGGCGCGAGCTGGCCGCGTGGAGAGATCGGGATATCGGGTGCTGGCACGTGGGATTCAGCGCTGGCACGCGGGCGGATCGGGCGGAAGACACGGGAAGACAGAACGGAGCTGCTGGGCGTTGGACGCTGAGACCAAGCGGGACAGATGCTGGCGCGCGGAGGCCGCACGGTGAGATGGAGCTAGCGCACGGGTGCTGGACATGGGTTGCACGTACGGTGAGACCGGGAGGCTGGGATGAGGCGCGCTGGAGGTTGCGCGGGCGCGTGGAGCGCTAGGGCGCTGGGACCGGGGCGCGCTGGATGTTGTGCGTTCTTAAGGCCGAGGGGTGTTTCCCTTCGTTATTTCTTACATGTGGCCGCGTGGTTGATCGCATGGGCCGCGCGCTCGGCCTTCTTCACCCGGCCGGTCTTCGGTTGGTCGCCACGGGTGAGCCGTTGATCCGATATGTGAGTTCTTGTAGTTGATTTCATAGTGCTCGAGAAGACGAATCCAATGGTGTCATCTTTGTAGGCTGGTTCTTCTCATATAATTCCCAGAACTTGGTTTACACTTCCAGATCACAATTGCTCTGTTTCTTTGTCTTCTACCACGTTCTGACTCGTGGCCTTCAATCTTCTACCATCCTTGCGAATAGACTTCAATATAATACTCCAAAGTGCTTACAAGTAATCTATAAATTAAGCTTACAAAAAGAAATCTATATGCTCGTAAGGACCAAAAATCAATTAGACTCAAACTAGGTTGCAAAATGAAGGATTTAGATACGAAAACCGAAAATGGTCATCTAAACTCCTTATGATGTAAACCTACATAAATCTAGCTATCTTCCAACAAAAAAATAACAAAAAAGATGTTAAATGCTTCGGAAAACACATGCATTTGACATCTCATCCAAGGTGCATAAGATTGAGCAGACGCAGCACCAGATGCATGATCAATTCATCCGTGAGTTCGACTTATTTGATTAGCGATTTGATGTGCTCGAGGATGGCTTGGAATCCATTATTCCCATGTTGCGATCTTCCCACATGGATGACGACCTATAGCTCGATGCAGATGCGAGACGCAGACACAGGCAGGAGGAGCGGGACCTTCTTGCTCCTAGTTGTGAGTATTATTTTTTGTTCTATCGTTCTCTTTCCCCTTTATTCCACATTTATGCTTTGATCTTTTACATGCATTGGAGACAATGCAAGATTTTAAGTGTGGGTGGGGGAATTAACATGTTCTTGATATGATATTGCTCCTAATCCGTTGTAATTTATAACTTTTTAGGATATATTTTTAAAAAATTGATAAAAAGAAAAAACAATAATAACCTAGCTAAACTGAAAACCCGAGAGGACCTAGGCAAAAACTGGGGGGTCCGGATAGGTCGAAAGGGCGACCTATGCAAAAATGAGAGGCTTAAATGGTGTGGAAAAAGGTAAGGGTGAGCATTAAAACGAAAAAAATGTGGGAAGTTAGGATGAAAACCCGAGAGGCCTCCTAGGCAAAAAGAGAGAAATGAAAAATACGAAGGCTCATTTTGCCACTTTAATTAGAATAAATCTTCTTTTGCCTTACCTTTGGATGATAAACCTCTCTCTTTGATGCAAAATATTTTTTTGGGGGAATGTGGATGGTTAGAAATCCTTCAGGTTTAAATATGTGGATAGGTAGAGTTCTTTTAGGTTTAAATATGATGATGGGTAGTTTTTTATTTTTAGAGTTAAAGGAATTCTCAAAGAATTTTTTTGAATGTGTAATAGGGTAGAATCCATAGGAACCACCTTAGCCCTTGATCATTTTTACACGAGGATGAGTAAAGGGTTAAGTGTGGGGTGTTTGATGTGCCCAATTTATATAATATTTTTAGCATATTCGAAGTCTAATTTTGTAATAGATTAAGGATTTAATTTGAAGGAAATCGACATTTTATCAATTAGAGAGTTAGGATGATATCACATGTTTTATGTTCTAATTCTTTAATTTATGAAGTGTTTTGAAGATCATTTTGAAACTCCTTTTGAAGAGTTTGGGTTTGAAGAGTTCGGGATTGAAGAGTTGACGGAATTTTGAAGAGAAGACCAATTATTCTAGAAATTGGTAGAAGTTGGGCAGAGAGCTTGTCATAGTTAGTGTCAAATCTACACAGTCAGTGGCCACAACTAGTGTCAAACTGGCACGGTCCGTGACAAAGGATCAAGCAGCCAATTTAGTTGCTTTCCTCTTTTAATTACTTGACTATAAATACTCCTCTCTCTCCCCCATTGAAGACCACATATTTTCTACCTTCAAAACCCTAGTTTTCATTTAGTCATTCATCTTTTTTCCTATGTTTGCCATAGATTTTTGTGCTTTTGTTTTGGGTTTAACTAAGCTAGGCTAAATATACTCTTGGGAGCAATTGATAAGCATTTCTAGTATGAATTTGTGATATTTGATTTCTCCTATTTAGTGTTTTGATTATCAAGTATATTTTGTGATTTCTTGTGTAGTTAATGCATGATTTAGACTAGTATGATCAACTAGCATGATAAAAAAAGCCAAAGTATCCCGGCTAATACACTGACCCGGGATACTTTGATTTTTGTCGATGTGATTATCGTTAGTTGATATTAGGTTATAATTAGGTGTGGCAACTAATTATGATTATTGATTGATGAAATTACTTAGATTTGAGATGAATTTGAATGTGTTTGACTAATTATCAATGTGGCTCACTAATATCGATTAGCATGAAGGCCGATCATCGTAGTCGTTATTAGTAGATATATTTGTGCTATTCCGATATGTCTCGCTTGTAGGATATTGTGTTAGTTGTATTGGTTCTCCATGTGTATTGCTATTCTCGGGGAAGTGTATGATGTCGATCGTCTAGGGTGACCCGATGGTAAGGGTTATTGTGTGGCGTCGATCGTCCACTCTAACTATAACTAAGGAGAGGCGAGAAATGTCTTCACCCGAAAGGTGTTGATAAATTCTCCACAGTATGTGATTAATGCAAAAAAAGATGATTAGTCGATGATCAAAGGATAACTAGAAATGTAAACCAATTGCGCCTAAGACTCGTTATCATCTTTATTCCATATTTTGTACTAGTGTGATCGTATTTGCATTGTCCTCTATAATTGTTTGTTAATTTAGTAGTTTAAATTAAGCGTAGTGTTTTCCAAAACCAAAACCCCCCACTTTGTTACCACACACGTAGAGTGACTTCTTCGTGTTCTTTTTAACTACGTTTAACACTCTATAAAATTCCCTTTTCCTCTTGGACGACCTCGACTTGCTACTATCTACTTTCTAGCAGTTAGCCGCAATTAGGACCTATAAATACTATTTTTGGGAGGCACGAAGATGACCTCCCACATTCTTAATAGAATAGTAGTAGGAATGGGAGTAACATTACAAATTTCTATCTTTGATCCCTTCCTCCCGGTTTTCAATCCGTTGGCGGATCACCCGTGATCTGTTGATCGATTTAGTGACCCTGGGAGGGGCGGGTCAGGAAGTTAAGTGAAAAAGGTGAAAACTCAAATGGGTCCATGGTCTATGATATGTGTCTATCAAGAATGGGAAAAAGCATACACCGTGTTTAGATTATAGAATAAACAAGTCTTGTTTTAATATATTTTAGATTTGGAGGTCTAGTTAGTTTGAAATCTCACGAGTTTATTTAAAAAGCTTTTAGATTCTTCTAAAAACATAATGAATAGTATTGCATAATTTCAGTATTCCTTAGATAAAATTAGTCCCGTCACATATGTTTGGTTTTCCAAATTTTGTCTAGACATTTAATTTGATTATTTATTGCAAGTAAATTATGTACATCGATAATGGTTTCATCCTTCTCTTTTCATCAATGAGTGGAAGTAAGTTGAATAAAGTAAACTCGAATGGATTTCTAATCCATAATAAGTAATATCAAGAATTTTATCTAACCCGAGAGAAATTTTTGGAAATTTACAATAAGTAACTAGTGTTAAAGTACCCGTGTAAATAAATTCCCACATTTTTTTGAACATAAAAATTCAAATTTTCAATGGTTCGTACCCAAAATTTAGAACTGTACACCGGTATTAATCAAATAAATTACCGGTGTATGTCTGTTTATGTTGCCCATGCTACATTTTCTGATTTTTACATTTACTTCCCCCATATTTTTTTGGACCCTCGAATTAGACAAATTGATGCTTTCTTGATTTGATTAGACATTCAATTAGGTGTTCTAACCTAATTTGGACAAAGCTTGTGCCCAAAAAAATAAAATTAATATGTATTCATATATTTGGTAAAGTTTTCACTATTACCCCAAACATTTACATTCACCCCGTCGGCCACTATTCCATGGATCCGAATATGACTTTATAATGTACCATACTATTTAAGTTTAATAGTTGAAACTTCAAGGTTATGCGACACTACAACTTGTTGATCTTCGTTTCTTGCAATTAGGTCATCCAAACGTTAGATGCATTTATGATACTTTTCATAACTATAAAAACTACCAAATTTAGTATTCTAGTCTTAAATCTAAATAGTAAAAAAATTGTGCCCCGGTGGTAAATACTTCGAAAGCGCTAGTACATGTTCTAGAGTAACCAGTAATGGTTTTCTTCAAAGTCATAATGTGGAATCCGAATATCTTCCAACGTTATTTTAGGTCCCCAACTTGTTCATTTCCTCACTTGTGTAATTTGGAATTACATCTGGAATGTTTGGAGTACCATCCAGTTCAAGCAAAGTTCAATTTCGATGTACGAGTAAACCTTTTTTACTTTTTGCACTTTAGTCCCTCCAAGAATCTTAGAAGATCAAAATTAAAAATTGGTGGCACATAAATTGTAATTCTATACAATACAATCATGACCATGTGTTTCAACCCTTAACGGGTGTACGAAATGACCCCGAAAATCAACATTGATTGTTTGCACTAGATTACCAATAATTGCACTATGACCCCAAAACATGGCAGCTTCGTTCATCTCCAACGAAGCCGCTTCCACACCGTTGCCAGGAAACCTCACCACCGATCATCTCTGGTCAGCATCATACGTAGCCACAACACATATCATCGTCGTTGCTCTGAGGCCGATCTGATTTATTCTTCTTCGGTCAAGTTCACCGCCGTTGAACCCATCGAATATCCATTGGCATTTTCTTCGAAGCTGCTAACGCAATGACCAGCTAGACCAACTCCATTTATCTCCGGTGAGAATCCCACCAACAGTCTAAAAATCCGCTCTGGCCATCACAGTGAGTGATGAAGAAGGCAGCACGTGGTCACATGTGCTAGTTCACAAAAAGACGCTTGAATGTCATGCGGGCTGCCCATTGAAGACGCTTGCTCTTCATACGTGATATTTTAGTCCGTCTCATCATCTCGTGAGCCTTCGGTTTATCGCGATTTTTCATTATCTCATGGGTTTTCCTATTTATTGTGAGTTAATTCAGTTTATTTCCAGTTTAAGGAGTTTTTGCCACATCAGCATTCCAGTCATTGCCTAGTCAGCATCTAGTCACCGTTTAAAAGTAGTACTTCACAAAGATGACGTGTGATGTTTATTTACATTTATTTTTGAAGATCCTTCACGTTTCGAGGATGAAACTTATCGACCATGGAGGGAATGGTACGATGTCAAAAATACAATTTATTATTGTTTTCTTAGTTTAATATTTTTAGGAGGTCAACACTATACTCTTTTTCCCACTGGTTTTTTTAATGAGGTAGTGTCATAATTTTAGTTTAGTTTTATTATTTATTTATGAAGCCATAAACTCGACCATGTTGGGTTAGAAGAGTTTTGGTAATATTTTAATTAGGGTTTAGAATATTAAGTTTTATTTTTATTATAATTAGATTGGTAGGTTTAAATAAGGTAGATTCATTCAAGAATTCATCCAATATTTGGATTGATTTACTTGGATTAATATGGTCATCATTTAGATTTAAATTAGGCATTATAGTTAGATATAGTTTTATCTTCTTAAATCTGCCATAATTCTTTTCAATTTCTAATTGTACTGGCCGAATTTTACCCTATACATAAAGGGGTTTGGCAGAGATATTCCACACCTTTTATCAATCAAATTTTCAAAATTTTTGAGTTATACTCATTGCTTGCGAGCGTCTTCGTTGTTACTTAATCCCGCAGGTTAATTAAGTATAAATAACCTTGTGAACTAATCCCAAGGGCTAGTTAGTGAGCAAGTCGAGTTTGAGAGTACCCCGAGGGCTAGTCTCTTGAATTTTGTTTGGCACACTAGGCTGGGCGAGATTTCTTGTGCTATCAAAGATTTAAAATTTTGCAATCCAGAGTCTTTGCAAGGAGATTTATATCATGTTGGGGAATGGTTTCTTTTGATTTTTAATTCTAAGAAATCAAACACTTTTAAAAATAAGGTTATGGGATTAAGGTGTTCAGATTAGTTTACGGTTGAGTTGCGATAATTTCAACTGGATCTACATTTTATTAAGGGGAGTGTTTTCATAGCCTTGGCACAAATTAAAATAAAAAGTGATTTTTGCATGCTATATTAGGCTTAATGATTTAAACGTGTTATAGGACATTTTAGGTTATGCATAAAATATTATTTTAATATTGTGATTATTATTGTTAATTATTATTTTCATAATAATTTAGTATGGCGTGTACTTTATCACAATGTGCTTAATTATTGTGATATTATATGTGCATGACCGGCTTGTACTTTATCTTGCCATGTCAAACTTGGCTGCATGCTACTTGATTACTTGTCTGTGAATTTTAGGGTCCCGACGCTATTGTAGTTTGATGTAAGTCGACTGGGAACGGTATAGATCGGACCGTACGATCTATCGGCTAAACGTGGAGTTTCAGTATGCTACTATAACCATCTGATATGAGCTCGTAATTGAAAATATGATTGGGTGTGGTTGACGGGAATGTATTCTTAATCGTGATGGCCTTTGGGCACTATTGAAAAGGTTACACCTTGTATGAGAGTCAAAGTTTCCATATTGGCACTTGACTACAACTTTCGATAACCTCCTATATCCTTTTACTATGTGGTAGGATTTATGTGGCTATTTTGTTTATGTGATTACCAAAACTCCACTTGGTAAATACTGGCGATGGAATCTGGTACAAATGGAAAAACTACCACCCTTAATGATGACATGCCAAAGTTTTATCAGTTATTCAAAGGATATGTTCGGGATCCTGTAAGTGACATGGCAAGTTCTGTGATTAGGGCAAGAATGAAGTTTAGTGATGCGGCTTTGAATGGTTTGAATTAATAGCTTCATAATGAAGAGTTGAAGAATATATCGACAAAGTCTTGGATTAATTTTTCAAGAGTGTCAAAATATTGAAGACATCGTGAAGAACACTATGCACTTTTTTCCCGCTAGGTTTTTGATGAGGTATTGTGATTGTCGTAAATTATTTTTATTTTGAAATTAAGTCATTAAACTCAGCCACGTGGGCTTTAGAATAGTTTAATTTCAGCATATGTTTAATTAGGAGTTACAATATTCAGTTATGATTTGTTTCGAATTAGATTTGGTAACATTAGAGAAGTCAATATTCATTGAAGACTTAGCTTGATGAATTTTGGCCATTCTCCTCTTATTTTAGTTATTTTAGTTAGATATGGTTTCAACTTCTTAAAACTTCCATAAGTCTTTTCAGTTTTGATGGGAATTACAAAATCATGTTATATTCGTCATTAGGGTTGGCCGAACTAGAACCTATAAATAAGGAGGCCATTCACGATTTTTTATAAATTTTTTATCAATCATATATTCATAATTTGATTTATTACTCTTTGGTTGTGAGCGTTTCTTTGTTGCTTAATCCTATGGGTCAATTAAGTTAGCAATACCTTTCAAATCTGTGAGTCAAACTCGTAGGCTAGTTAGTGAGCAATTTTTGTGGTTGTGATTATGATTTGGATGAAATTACCCTAAGTCACAATCAAGAAATTATCAAAATTCTGAAATTCAGCGTCTTCACCAAAAGATTCATATCAGTCAATCTTGTAAGCATTGCCATTCACATGTTCCAGCACTTCAAAATGACCATCACCACACGGACTTAATTTATATTTCCGAGCATTTGGAAACCATTCCTTGCACAAATGAAGCCAACCCCAGTACCCTGGTTCAAACCTCACCATTTTACGACCTTGATTTGCATTCTTTGCATTTTGAGCATTTGTCTATTCAATTCTTAGTCAACCTTCTCATGTAACTGCTTAACAAAAACATCTTTATTTTCTCCATCAAGGTTCCTAATTTTTTTTGAATTCAAAGGAATAAGATAGAGTGGTGTAATAGGAAACCATAAAAAAATTCAAATGGAGAAAAATTAGTAGAATGAATAGTGAGATTTTAAGCAAACTATGCTATCGGAATGCACGCTTGCCAATTTTTCAAATTCTTTTGTACTAAGGCATGAAAATGAGTGCCAAGAGTACACTTATTGACCTCTGTTTGCCCATCAGTTTGTGGATGAATGGTTCTAGAAAATAGCAATTTGGTTCCCAGTTTGTGCCATAGTGTATTCCAAAAGTAGATAGGAACTTAACATCGCGATCAGACAAAATTCTTGCAGGTATCCCATGTAGCCGAACTAATTCTCTGAGAAATAAATCTGCCACATGCTTTGTATTACTGGTTTTCCTACAGGGAATAAAATGTGGCATTTTCAAAAATCTATCAACCACAACAAAGATAGAATCGTTACTTAATTGAGATTGTGGCAAATCTAGGAAAATATCCATGGAGATATCAACCCAAGGATTTGTAGGAACAAGTAATGGTGTAGAAAATCCATGAGGGTTAATTAATTGAATTAACTTTCAAGTAATCAATACAATTCCTACAATTCCTATCAACAGAGATTGCCATTTTTTGCCAATACAAGTGTTCACACATTAGATTATAAGTTTTAAGTGCACCAATATGTCCCATAAGACCACCTGAATGTTTTTCCCTAACAAGTATTTCACTCATAGAGCATTGAGGAACACAAAGCCTATTATCACGAAATAAGAATCCACCATGTCTATAAAACTTATCATATGCATCATTCTCGCATGCAGAATAGACAGAAGCAAAATCAGAATCAGTTGCATATAATTCTTTCACAAAAGAAAACCCTAGCATAACACATTCAAGAAGTGTAAATAAAGTATGCCCATGACTCAAAGCATCAGCGATGATATTTTATTTTCCCTTCTTATATCGTAATACATAAGGGAACGATACAATAAAACTGGATCACTTAGCATAATGATTATTCAACTTCATCTGACTCTTCAAGTATTTCAAAGATTCATGATCACCGTGAATAACAAACTCTTTATGGAATTCCTTGTCAGAAACAAGATGATTAAGAGTATCTTCCTTTAAATTTTCACTGAAATAAGCTATACGTCGATTATCTTGCATAAGAACAACACCAATACCAACACCATATGCATAACAATGAATTTCAAAAGTACCATTAAAATATGGTAAAACAAGTACATGAGCATTACATAATCTTACTTTCAATTCATTAAATGCACTCTCTTGGCTTTCACCCCACACAAATTTCATATCCCTTTTAACTAGTTCATTTAAAGGTGTAGAAATAGTGAAAATCATGCACAAACCTTCTATAAAAATAGCTAAACCATGAAAAGATCTCACGTGATTAGCATTTGTAGGAGTCGACCAAGACCTTATTCCCTCTACCTTGGTTTCATCAACTTTGATGCCAAACAACTTCTGAATCACAAAAAGTACACTTCTTGATATTTGCATACTATCTAGACTCACGAAGTGCAATGAGAGCCATCTTAACATGCTTAGTATGTTCACTAGTCAATTTAGAATAGATTAATATATCATCAAAGTTAACCACAACAAATCGACCAATAAAATTTCTCAAAACATGATTCATCAACAACATAGAATTAGTATATGCATTAGTTAAACTGAAAGTCATAACAATCCATTTACACAACCCGAACTTAGTCTTAAGTACAGTTTTTCATTCATCACTTTCCTTTATTCTAATATGAATATATCCTTGAGTTAAATCTATTTTAGTATAAATCGCAGAACCATGTAAATATTCATGCATATCATCTGGCCTAGGTATAAGATGGCTATACTTAATGGTAATCTTATTTATATCATGACAATCAATGTACATACGCCAAGTTTAATCTTTCTCAGGAACTAAAAGGACAATCACAAAACAAAGGTTTAAAGATTCACGCAAAAAACCTTTTTAAAGAAGATTTTCGACTTGTCTTTGTAGTTCCTTTGTCTCCTCAGGGTTTGCTTTATAAGACATACGCTTTGAAATGACCAAACCCGGTAGCAATTCTATTTGATTTTCAATACCTCGAAGAGGTGGCAAACCATGAGGTATTTCCTCAGGAAATACATCTTCAAATTACCGTAACATCTCAGCAAACCGTGGAGGTACATTTATAGGAATATCTTCCCTGGCGAAGTAACTTTCTTTAAAGTGCAAGATAAGAACAAAAGAATGATTTGTAAAATCATGATTCACATCTATAATTGAAGCATAAACTGATTTACCAGAATCAGTAGGTAGTACATGACTTATTATATAAATAGAAGGTAAAGGACTAAGATGTGAAGACAAGAATTTATGCGACCTTTCAGAATCATTCTGCGACTTACCTCACTTACCTATATTTAGATCGGCCCTCCCTGGCTTATGGTCGAAATTAATAGGATTTTCCTCCTTTATCACATTGTGGAAGATTTCACTCAAACCTTGAGTAGGGTTTAATTTGGCAACCCTTGCTTCAGTTGCAAACTTCTCTTTGTCGACTTTCATGCGCTTTTGAACCTCAAGGACTTCCAGAGGAGACAATGGTGTCAAATTATACTTGGTTCTATCCTTCATCATAGTGATTTTGTTAGTGTAACCATGATGCATAAACTTTTGTCAGAAACAAGATAATTAAGAGCATATTCCTTTAAATTTTCACTGAAATAAGCTATACGTCGATTATCTTACATAAGAACAACACCAATACCAACACCAGATGCATAACAATGAATTTCAAAAGTACCATTAAAATAAGGTAAAACAAGTACATAAGCATTACATAATCTTACTTTCAATTCATTAAATGCACTCTCTTGGCTTTTGCCCCACACAAATTTCACATCCTTTTTAACTAGTTCATTTAAAGGTGTAGCAATAGTGAAAATCATGAACAAAACTTCTATAAAATAGCTAAACCATGAAAAGATGTCACCTGATTAGCATTTGTAGGAGTCGGCCAAGACCTTATTGCCTCTACCTTGGTTTCATCAACTTTGATGCCATCTAGGGGTGCAATAAAAATTATAAAAACAACTTCCGAATCACAAAAAGTACACTTCTTGATATTTGCATGCAATCTAGACTCACGAAGTGCAATGAGAACCATCTTAACATGCTTAGTATGTTCACTAGTCAATTTAGAATAGATTAATATATCATCAAAGTTAACCACAACAAATCGACCAATACAATTTCTCAAAACATGATTCATCAACCATATAGAATTACTATGCGCATTAGTTAAACTTAAAGTCATAACAATCCATTCACACAACCCGAACTTAGTCTTAAGTACATCTTTCCATTGATCACTTTCCTTTATTCTAATATGATGATATCCTTGAGTTAAATCAATCTTAGTATAAATCACAGAACCATGTAAATATTCATGCATATCATCTGACCTAGGTATAACATGGCTATACTTAATGGTAATCTTATTTATATCACAACAATCAATGCACATACGCCAAGTTTAATCTTTCTCAGGAACTAAAAGGACAAGCACATAACAAAGGCTTAAAGATTCACGCACATAACTTTTTTAAAGAAGATTCTCGACTTGTCTTTATAGTTCCTTTGTCTCCTCAGGGTTTGCTTTTTAAGACATGCGCTTTGAAATGACCGAACCCGGTAGAAATTCTATTTGATTTTCAATACCTCGAAGGGGTGGCAAACTATGAGGTATTTTCTCAGGAAAGACATCTTCAAATTTCTGTAACATCTCAGTAAACCGTGGAGGTACATTTATAGGAATATCTGCCCTGGCGAAGTAACTTTCTTTAAAGTGCAAGATAAGAACGAAAGAATGATTTGTAAAATCATGATTCACATCTATAATTGAAGCATAAAATGATTTACCAGAATCAGTAGGTAGTACATAACTTATTATATAAATCGAAGGTAAATGACTAAGATGTGAAGATAAAGAATTTACGCGACCTCTCAGAATCATTCTGCGACTTACCTGACTCACCTATATTTAGATCGGCCCTCCCTGGCTTATGGTCAAAATTAATAGGGTTTTTGCCTCCTTTATCACCTTGTGGCTGATTTCACTCAAACGTTGAGTAGGTTTAATTTCGCAACCCTTGCTTCAGTCGTAAACTTCTCTTTGTCGACATTCATGCACTTTTGGACCTCAAGGACTTGCACAGGAGACAATGGTGTCAAATTATACTTGGTTCTATCCTTAATCAAAGTGATTTTGTTAGTGTAACCATGATGCATAGACTTTCAATCAAACTTCCAAGGTATACCTAACAAAATATGACTAGCTTCCATAGGTATAACATCACATAGGATAGAATCATGATACATCCCGATCCTAAAGTTAATCATGCATTTTTAGTAACCCTAATATCTCCACTACCATTTAAACAAATAAGTTTGTATGGAATGGATGATTAGTAACATGCAATAATATGATTTAACTAAAATATTAGAAACAATATTAGCACATGAACTACCATCTATAAGCAGCAAACACATCTTATCTTTCCCATGGCAATAAGTATGGAAAATATTAACATGTTGTACCTCATATTCGTCCATTTGAAATTTGATGAGTATCAGTGACACAAGATTACCCTGTGTTTCTGGATCTTGTTCTCCATGATCATGTATGATGATGTTTTCATCTACTTGTTCTTCCTCACTTCCATACAATTCTAGCATATCAGCATATTCATCTTCATCGTCTTTCTCCACAATTGTTGTCAATAATTGAGCATGAGGATATTTATTGCAAACATGTCCTCATTCTTTACAATGGAAACAAGTAAGAGCATTAGAAGAAACTGTATTTGATGAAGAAGTAGACTTATTTGGATTTCTGTTAGATTGTTGAGATGAGGGTGCCATCCTCCTTTCACCGGGATTATAAGTAGGATTTGAATAGGACTGCATAGGCAGCCCATGGTACTCCCTCTTCCTCAGCCAATAATAGGGTTTATAGAATCAAACCATGGTTTTTGATTGAGAAATCCGATCTTGTTCTTTCTTGGCCTTAATGTACTTTTCAACCAATCTTGCTTTCACCAATAAGTCTCTCATCAACATATGATGTTTAAGTTTAACCGGTACTTGGATATTTTCCCATAAGCCTTATATAAAATGATTCTTTATAAACGCGTCGTCTTTTTTCATCCCAACCCTTCTCGGGGTCAATTCAAGATTTTGCCAATATTTGTCCACGGATCAATTTCCTCGCTTCTTATTGCTCAAGTAACAATGTTTCTCTATTAAATATGTTGGTGGAAAATTTTATAATCAAAGCTCGGTCTTCAATCTATCCCAGGTGGAGATAGGTTTTTAACCAACAAGCCGTTTTGATTCTTTCAAATTCTCCCACTATTTTTGTGGTATAATGGGTGAAAGAATATTGGGAAACTTTGATCTTCTCTTCCTCGTGGTTGTTGTTAAGATAAAATAAGTTCTCAATCGTCCTCTCCCAATCCAAGTATTTCGTAGGATTGTGTTAACCATCAAATCTAGCAATATCATACTTCAAACCTTTAATGTCACGTATATATTAAACTTGTCTTGCAGAACGAGGTGGCGTAGTATTTTCCAACTCATATACTTTCATAGAAAATCTCTGAAACTCACTCATTAAGGCATTCTTGACATTTATGACATTCATTATAGGTTTACAGTTGGGACTGCCAATAAAAGATGAGACGAACAGAATTGTCTGTCATTGTTGCTAAGAAGCAACAACTTCTTAGTAATGAACGTTCCTCTCTTCTCCTTCATTTTTTAAGTTTACTCACCAAGTGTATAACACTCACAACTCACAAGGCGAAGGCTAGGATAAGTGCAATCGATCAATTCTTAGCAGTTTCAAAGCAAAAATAGGTAATGTGAACAACTGTATTTATTTTGAATTTTACAAAATGATAAACTCCAAAATTGGCTCTACGAAATGCAATTCCACGTTATTAAGAGATATGGAACAAAAAGAAATTTGAATGGTTTGAATCGGAGCTATATCGAATGAATTATGATCAAAAGAAGAATGCTTTAAATAGGCAACAAAAAGTTCCAAAAATTCGAATACCTTTTCCTAAACCAAATAGGATTAAATACCTAACCCAAATCCTTATTAGAATAGGATTTTCTTCAATTTAATACTTCCTTTTTCGAAAATTCCCCTCAATTTCCTAGTCCGAAAAGGTTTTGATTTCCTTTTCCTATCCCGGCTAGGATTTTAATTCCTTTTCCTTTTCCAAATTGGGTTTTTGTGGTTCTTCCTTTTCAACCCCAATTAGAAATTTCTGCAAAATATATCCCTTTACAATCAGAATATTACCCCCCAAATAAGTATAATTAAATCACAACTCCAAATTTGGAAAATTTGTAAAACAGTCCGCTAAACTTTTGAAAATTACAAAACTGCCCAAAAATTTGGACTAAACCCTAAATCCCACGGATTTTAATCCAAAATACTGCTACCCAATTTTTCAAAAATTTGGGAATAAAGTTGCATGTTTTTAAAACGTGGTTGAATAAGAAATCTTAGAAAATGTCCTCTCTATTCAAATGAGTTTCGAGGTATTCAAAATACTAAGGATTAAGAACATGACACTTTATCTGGAAAACAAACGAATACTCTTCTTTTAATATAAGGTGTAGTAAAAAACTCATGAACGAATTCAAGATCATGGAATCAAAGAACGATAGAGAAAACAAATAGGATTATGAGCATGCAATAATTTTCGGAAGAGTGAATAAAATATCAGAAACATATAATCTATATAAGCTACTGAAACTACGAAACTGACCGGGAGGTGCAGAATGATAATACTTGTTATCGCTCATGACCTTTGACGTCCTCCTGACTCGATTGATGAAGGTGAAGACGGATAGTAATACCAAAGTATTCTAACTCTCGGACAATTCAACGTCCTTCGACTCTAGATTCAATCCTCCTATTAAGAAAGATCAAACAAACATAGTAAGAATATGACATGAAAGAGTTTATGGATTAATAAAATTAGAAAATAAAATGAAGCAAAACTCGAAAACCCCTGATGAAGAATTTCTGCCAAGGATCTTTTACTTTGCCCAGATACCAACTGATATGAATCTCCTTGCGAAAACTCTGGATTGCGGAATTTTGATTTAGTGTTACTAAGGGTAATTTTTCCCAAACCCTCACCATAACTGCACAAATCCCTCACTATCTAACCCGCAGGATTAGCTCATATATTTAAAAGGTATTGCTAATTTAATTAAGCAACATGATTAAGCAACAATGAAAGGCTCGCAAGCAAAGAGTAATAACTAAATTATGAATGTATAATTGATAAAAAGGTGTATAAAATTCGTGGATGGCCTTCCTATTTATAGGTTATAGTTCAGCCAACCCTAATCTAAAACAGAACAGGATTTGGTAATTCCCATTAAAAATTGAAAAGACTTATGGCAGCTTTGAGAAGCCAAAACCACATCTAACTAAAATACCTAAAATAAGAGGATATGTGGCTGAAATTCATCAATCTAAGTCTTGAATGATTATTGCCTTTTCTAATCTTACGAAATATAATTATAATCAAATCAGAACTGAATATTGTAAGCCCTAATTAAACATATAGCCAAAATTAATTTCTTCCAAACCCACTTGTACAAGTTTAATCACTTAATTTCAAAAAAAAATTTAAAAAATCACAATACCTCATTAAAAACCCTGCGGGAAAAAAGTATAGTGTTCTTCAGGATGTCTTCAATATTTCGACACTCTTGAACAATTTATCCAAGACTTTGTTGATTTGTTCTTCAACTCTTATTTATGAAGTAGATCAATCAAAACATTCAAAGCCTTATCTCTAAGCTTCATTCATTCCCTAGTCATTGGACCTGGCATGTCATGTAAAGGATCCCGAATATATCCTTCGAATGTCTAATAATGCTTTGGCATGTTGTCATCTATGCTGGTAGTTTTTAACATTTGTATCAGAAACTCACTAAACAAGGAGCTTAACTTAGTCTAATGAACCCCTGCAGGTGTAGCTGAGCAGATAGTGTGAGGGCTCGTATCTTATGCCTTTACTTCTTTTGGTATAACATCCTTACTAGACTTATAAATTTAGATCCCAGTTTAGAACCTTTTACTTGTATGTATCTTTAAAAAATGTAAAATACTTATTATAAGACTTTATATGTAATAGTAAGTTAGGTTTTTTGAATTTTTAAATCGCTTCCGCATAATCTATATTGCTTTTTCCTACATAAAAGTAATCTGACCAGTTGGATTCTTTGTAATACACTCAAGCCCGACCCAGTACTTGTGATAAGAAAGTTTGTTAAAGATATAAGTTGTTAAAATATTTAGTACATAATAAAATACTGATACAAGGGGAGTGTGTGATGAGTATATAAAAATCACAAACGATACCTTGCACTCAATCCATAGTATGCTTTAATATTCTTTTGGCACCTCGTGCCAATTATCGTATTTTATGTCTACCCTAGTTCTACCATCCTTCCCAACCCAACTAGACCATTTAGCATGTTCCTATGACAAACATTTTCCAAATTTGTTAAAAACTAACAAAGTCGTCTCTTTCATGTTGATTCTCCGTTCTAATGCCCTAGAGTGAGTTTTTGCTATTGCTACCTCTACCAACCCCTCATCACCATCATTATCATCCGCAACCATCTCAGCATGTACTTTTTTTTCCAATGGTGGAACTTCTTCATGAGTCATTTTACTAAACATTTTACAACCTAAAAATTTCATATTAATCATTTAGTAATGTAATTGCAAATTTAAAACCCATACAACTAATCATTAGTTTATTTCAAACCCTAGCACAAAAAAATGTCACCATTACATATGTAAAAATGAGAGGAAAAATAAAGATGCCACAAAAAGAGGCTAGATCAATAGAATTAAAAATACCACTTTGAAAATTTGATACATATACCACAGTAGTGAAGACATGAAATGGATTTTACCTTCAAAATGATGTCCTCCCTAGGAAACACTAGTAACACAAACCCTAACCCCAATTCTCCTTATTTGTAAGAGAATTTGTGGGAATGAGGAACATTGTGTGTAGGATCTAGGGTTTTGCTAGATTCGAATAACCCGTTTCAAAAATTTGAGTTTGATTGATGAGGAAAAATGGTATGTGGGGGGAGAAAAGGGTTTGTGCTGGAAAAAAGAGGGAAATTGTGCTAAAATAATGAAATTAATGTTTGTTTGAAACATGTTTTAATACCCTATTTTTCCATTGGCTTGTAAATTTAGTTTCGAGCTCGGAACCAGGCTACGAGAAGGTTATGAACTCTGAACACTATCTTTGCTTGAAAATGGATATCAAAATTAGTACCAAACTCAGAACTAGTGTTCTATATTTTTTTAAAAAAGGTTTTAAAATTGTTTCAAACCCCCCAATTCGACAAACCCCTAAGGAGACCCAAATTCTTAATTCTAATTCCACACCTGTTCAATTGAGTGTCAATGGAAAGGAGCCGGGGTGCTAGGACGGGGGTGGTTCCTCAACTAGGAGTTGTGAACCGCATGTTGAGCAGGAATATAATAAGTGATTCTTCAATGGTAAGGCACTAATAAGTGATTCTTTGATAAATTGTTGAAATTAGATGAACCCGTACATTATGACATTGTGTTGCAATTTTAAACGAATTTAGGCAAGAGTAAAAACAACCATGACCACACTAAGGTTAACGACGTTTCGATACCCGTAAAAAATTCACAATTAACGAGTTTTTAGGGTGTGATTATTCAAACCCCGCCTCTTACTTACCTAAAAATGTCCACGACCCTCTAGAATATTTCATCAACAAAATTGGCCCGCTATTACTAAGTATTCCTCCCTGCCCGGTAGCCATAGCTAGGGAATATTTTCATAGGGAATGTTCAACCCCGGGCCAGGCTGAGAAATACAATGTGGGGGTTCTAACTGTAGAACAAAGGTTGGTTTATGAGTGGATATGCCAAAATATGTTACCTTTAGGGGGGGGGGGATAACTTGCGAGTCAACAATTGGGAATTTGATTGTATTCTATTATGTGATGGAGGGGATTAAGATCAACCCGGGGTACACTATAGTGAACTATATGTTTAAGGCTGCGGCTAGTAAAAAGAAAGATCTTCCATACGGAGGCTTGATCATGGCTTTGGTCAAGAAATGGGGAGCCGTACGAATTCCATCTATTTTAATCTCAAGAACCCTTTGGACAATTTTCCGAATTAGGAACTCAATATGGGCCAATTTATATAGTGGGGACATAGTTCTGGGCTCAAAAGTAATTCGGACATTGTGGTATAAAAACCAAAAAATTTAATTGTCTTTATCAAAAATTTTGAAGGAAACAATGGAAATTATCTAGGCCTTACAAATTGGCAAAATCAGTCATTTATAACAGAAAGACACTAACAATCAAATTCATAACATTTCTCATTATAAGTTCATGATAATTAAATGTAATGTTAAAACCACTACAAATTTAAAAAATACAAATGTGCTTGTTTTCTGGGAGGTAATCTCCGTACCTCTCAAAAATATAATTTATTAGCCCTAAATTCTTTCTTACTACAACTAAGTAGATAGTGTCAAACCGGGGTCGTCCACGAAGAAGAGATATTTTCCTAAGGGTTCATGCATATAAGGGTGGATACTGGCCTAGATATAAATAAACATATATATATATATATATATATATATATATTATAAAGCATGTAAAGAGGGTGGTTTTTGGTTTATTTTTCTAAGTTATGAATTGAAAGACAAGACAACTATCCAAGTGAAGTAAATATGGTATTAAGTAACAAGCTACGAAACAAACATCACCTTTGCTAATTTTTATTTGGATGTGCTTTATAGCTAGATTGTGTATTTATTTTATTCTTACCCAAGTCTTTGATTTTTTATGATTGTCAGGTATGAACCACATAACTTTAGCCCATAAAGAGTTACCTTCTTGCAGCTTCCACTAGAGTTTGAGTGCAAAATTCTCTGTTAGAATGTGTAAATTTTTAAAACCAAGCATGTTTGCATTAGTTGGGAAGCATAACTTTGTATATGTCCTCCATGTTCTTTTACTTTGATTCCTTTCTGAATTAGAGGACCAAAAGAATTTAGCCATCATTTTATGTATCTGATTAATGATAGAATCTATTGGTTTTAGAACAGCTATCAGATGTATAGGTATTAATGAAAGTACATGTTTTATTAAGATGGCTTTACCAGCAGGTGTTAAAATTTTGTTTTTCCAATTTTCTATTTTGCCTTTAATTGAACTGATCATCCCTTGAAAATGAGTATTTTTTGGTCTCCTTGTATAAATAGGACAACCTAAATACTTAAAAGGTAATGAATCCTGAAACATTTTGGTTTCTATTTTGATTAAAGAGGTTATTCTTGGAGGAGCCTTTTTGTCTATGAAAAATGAAGATTTTCAAAGTTAATTTTCCAACCTAATGCTAATTCAAAGGATTTAAGAAAGCTTAAAATAGTATTAAGCCTAACCTTTGAATATTTTATAAAAATAATTGTATTGTCTGCATAAGACAAATGAGTTATCTTCTGCATTTGGTTTGGAAGTTTATAGTATTCAAGTTTAGAATATCTAAATAGGAAATTCATATTTCTAGAGAATGATTTAGCCAGAAGGATAAAAAGAATGGGAGAGAGAGGATATCCTTGTTTGAGACCTCTTAATTCTGGGAAATAACCAATGCTGGGAAAAAACAAACTGATTTTCCATTTATTGGGATGGAAAAGAAAGCTGATTTGAGATTAGTTAAGATTAGGTTTATAAAATTATTACAAAATTCCACATGGTTAAGTGTTTTAGAAATAAAAGGCCATGATACCCTGTCAAATGCTTTCATCATATCAAGCTTAATAATCATATTATACCCTTTTGTTTTGGAATGTAGAAACTTGATAAGTTCTTGTAATAAAAGAACATTATCTGCAATCTCTCTTCCAGCTACAAAAGCAAATTGTTATAGACTGATTATATCTTGAAGGAAAGGTTTTAATCTGGTGGACATGATTTTAGTAAAGATTTTATTTATGAAATTACATAAACTTATAAGTTTATAGTCTTTAATACTAGAGCAGACCTCCTTCTTAGGAATTAGTATTATTAAAGTTGAGGAGATGGTTTTAGGGATTTCATCCCCAAAAAGAAGTCATTTACAACTATGAGTGCATCTAGTTTGATTATGTACCAGCATTTATGATAGAAAATCCCAGAAAAGCAATCTGGTCCAGGTGCAAATTAGCTGTCCATTGATTTAACAATCTCTAGTTAATTTATCTAAATCGACTTGTTTAAGTAATTGATAGTTCATGTTAGGTGTTACTGATTTGGGGATGTTTTTCAAAATCCAGGAAGAATTAACTCCTATTGGGTGTGAAGCTTCCCAGATAGATAAACTTTATAGTATTTAATAGCTTCTTGATCAATCTCTTCTTGATCAGTAATCCAACTCCCTTCAGTATTTTTAATTGAGGCAATTGTTTTGCCTTTTCTGTTTAGACTTTACTGATTGGTGAAAGAATTTTGAATTAGCATCTCCTTCTTTTAACCATTTAAGATTTTATTTTTGTCTCTAATATGTTTCCTGGTTAGAGATAGCTAACTTAAGTTTGGCTTTTGCATTATTATAAGATGTTAAGGTTTCATCATTTTCATTATCGTGGAGATGAGATTTTGTTTTGGTAAACTGATCTCCTTCACATGATTGTACAAAATCAAAGATATTCCCAAATACCTGATAGGTCCAGGATTTTAAAACAACTTTTAAATGTTTTAGTTTGAAGATTAGCTTTCTCATCCCAATTTCCTTTGTATGTATATTCCAAGTATCTTCCACTAATTTAATGAAAGTATAGTGGTTAGTTAATTATTCTTGAATTTTGAAAGGTTTGGGACCTGAGAAAGACTTATTTTCTGAAATTTGTAAAATTAAAGGGGTATGATATGAGTTTTCTCTAGCCAAAACTTGGATATGAGACGTATAGAACTTACACCACCAAAGATTGTTTGAAAGCCCCTATCTAATTTCTTCCCTACCCTGCCCTTGGGTCTCATGCCAGTCCAAGTGTACAAGCAACCCGAGGTAAGTATGTCAGATAGATTTTGAGCTGCTAAAAAGTTAAAATTCTTTATGCTTTTTTGATTTGGAGTGGATGGTCCCTGATATTCTTCCCTTTTTGAGATTACATTGAAATATCCCATTAAGCAGAAAGCTTCTCTATTTAAAGAAGCTACTTTGTTTCATAAAATTTTCCTTTCTTTTATTGTGTGTTTTGTATAAATAAAACCAATTTTACAATAAAGTGTTAGATTGGATGAGTGATTGTTATGTAAACAACCTATTCTTCCATAGAGTGAATATTGATTATGATTGAATCATCCCTGATTATCCAAAATTTTGAAATTGGGTCTGAGAAGAAGTTTTTGAAACCTATGAGTCTTGAAATTCTTTGTATAGAGTCTGCAAGTAGTATAGATTCAATTAAGACACAATTTTTGACTTTATGTCTTCTTTTAAAATCTTTAATTATATTTTGGAAAGGAGTTCCCTCTAACGTTCCAAACACAAATTATAAGATCTATCATTGAGAAGTTTTGGAAGGGTACAAAGATGAACAGGTAAAAACCGTTTTAGGGGTTGAAGTGTAATCTTTTTTATTGTATATTTTGGATTTAGTTTTCTGATCATTAGGTTCTATTTTGTTTAGGATAGGATTAATTATAGAGTTCAGCTTACTTTGGGATTCAGTTAAGTTCAGTTTAATTTCCTAAAAGTTAATTCGCTAATTATTAATCCTAAGGTGTTTAGGCAATCTTGATGCTTCAATGTTTAACCATTCAGAAATCGTGTCTTTTTTCCGGTTGGAAGACAATAGAGGTGATCTTTACCATTTATTTCTATTAAGCCTTCACTATATTCTGCCGTGATATCTGAAGGATTAAATATAGGATTAGTCTGTTCAGGAGAAATTTCTTTTTTTGAAGTTTTAGAAACAACATATATCTTTTCGTGATGTTGTTTTTAAACCCCCGATGACAGAAAAAAACTAGTTGGGGATTTAGTTGGAGATAAAACTGGATTAACATTCTTATTGGCTATAATAGCATCAGGGACATCTCTGATGTTTCAGTGTTAACTGGCTGAACATTATTTGAATGAGAAATAATCGATAAATCATGAACAGATTGCACCATAACAAATGGCTGAACATTATTGTCTTTATCTGCTAGACCAGATGTAGAAGGACCAACCCCCTTACAAGCGTTCCTTCCCTGTCCTTCCTTGAGGTTTGATTTCTTACCATTGTTCGGGTCTGAGCTAGAGTCCTTGGGTTTCCAGGTAGATAATTTGGAGTTCACTTGCTCAAACCTGCAAACTGAGTCTAAATGGCCTAGCTTGGGGTAATTAGTACAGTAGTGAAGAACACTTTCATACTCGATATACTGCCAAAAGCCAAC
>JAULKM010110897.1:0-23061 GCA_032355605.1 Rubia tinctorum
CCGTGTTCACTCGCAGCTGCGTAGCTTCGGCGGCACCTGTGCATCTCCGGCAGTCCGATTCTTCGTCTCTAATATCCCAATATACGCTTCGCACATCCCGCTTCTCGCTCTCTTTCACCGATAAGAACCATTTTCTCCCCACGTAAGTACTCCTTTTCGCTCTTATGCTCTTCTCCGCTAAGTGTTTATCTAGCCGATGAGTATGTAGCAATCGTTTCCTTAGCTGTGTTTTCATTTCGTTAATTTGAAAAATAAATCCCCAATTTTTTTGAAGTCGATTGTATAATTTGAATTAATAATCCTGGGCTTCGTGTCGGCCATTTCTCTGCTGGGAATTCTGTAATTTGTGTCGGGCACACAAATTTGAGGAATACGTAATCTTTGAAAGAACTTCTTGAGTAACTACTTAAGTTGTCAGTGCGTTTTTAAAACCCTCCAAAAATGTTGGTTAACAGAGTGCTTAGGTACTGTGCTTGGAGCATGCATTTGAACTGAAATTTAGTCTTTAATGAGTATGAAATGCGGTTACTGCTTTTCCGCGACCTAGATGCAATTTAAATTGGTACGATTCTTCCTCGAATTGGTACAATTCTTTCTTGAATTGGTACAATTCAATAATCGCTTGTTTGTCTACAAGTTTCACATTTCTCTCTAAAGAAACCTTGGTATGCATGTTTTGATTCACTTAAGGAAAGAGAATGATTCGCCGGTTGAACGGGGTCGCCGTTGCCATTTTTGGCTCAGGACACGTATGTGATTGCCAGACGTGGTGGGTTACATTGAGGTGGGTCATTCTTTTGAGTCATTCTTCGCGTGTAGCTGTGTTTCGCCGGTTAAAAGCTGCGTTCTGTGTGTTATTTGGGTAGAATGAAGCCGCGCTTAGCTTCATGCGCTGCCACCTGTTTCATATGTGATTATATACTGGTATTTGTGTCGTTCTCTGACTTTGTTGCGTTCATTGTTCAATTCATTGTGTAAGATTGGTTAAAAAATATCAATGTGTGGCAAGTATGAGCACATTGTTGTTAGCTAACTAATATGACCCTGAATGGTATTTTAGCTTAAGATGATTATATATCTGGTTCGGGAAAAAAGGAACCAACTTGTTTTGGAAAAATCTTGCAGGAGGTTGAGAACTTTGACGAATGTAGCATACAATTATACGGATTACATTATGAATATGAAATAGAAGCTGGAAGTGTTTTTCATTTTGTAAACTTTCCCATTTATTAGTTGATTAATTTGGAGTTGGCTTTCTTTGTTTCTTCTGTTTTGTTAATGATTCCAGCTTGCTTTTTTAACAACTTCCTATTAGCAACTTTGGGAATTATTAACATGATTCCATTGCTTCCTGGTTGTTATTCTTTATGCTCTATGCTATGCTATGTGTTTATGCGCGCTTTAATACGTATATGAAACTATTTGTGATGCTTTGCATAAAAATCAGACTGCTATTAGAGAAAAGTGCATAATCTTTTTAGTCAGTTATTGAGGTTCTGTGGTATTTATTTTTTATAGTTACAAGTCCAAGTGGTTGCTATCAAGCTTGTAACTTGTAAGTTTATCTTATCCTTATGCTTGCTGCAATTTCTGACATTATTTATGTGCGTATGATTAGGATTAAGGTTCATGTGAGTAGTTTTGTGCTTATGATTAAAGATAGTAATTAGTCATTATTTTGAGAATATCATGCAAAATCAGGAAAATGTGAAGGTAAAGGATTTACAACTATAACATGAATCTAAGATGTATAATATACTGCAAGGAGAAAGTAAGAACTCTTCTATACCTTGATTGTTATCTGCATTTACTGTTTTACTGTTTAAATTATGTTGCTTTTGTGCAAATTACCGTGGCTGAGATTCTTTAAGATGGTTTGGAGTTGAAGGGGACTACAATGTTCTCGCGATGGATTTGCCGGGGACAAGTCTTGGAGATAGGTTAAGATTCTGTGGTAGAAAGCTGTCGTTGAAGACTGTCCTAATGCTTACCTATCAAATGGTAGTGTTGTTTTACTTCGGGTGCTTTTTATATCATTTCATTTGTGGTGTACTGGTTGCAAATATTTCAGATCAATTGGATTGGGTACATCCACTCTATTTCATACCTGCATTGAGATATTTCTGCCCGATTTCTTAATAGGCTTGGGGAGGAGTGATAATCAGGTCAGGTTTGATTTTGTTATAGTTGTTCAAGTAAGTTTTTTTGTCCCTTTTTTGAGTTTCAAATTGTTTGCAGGTGCACTGTATTGATTTTGGACTCTCAAAGAAGTTTAGGGACTCGAGTATTTGCAGAGACAGCTCATCCACAATGGTATTCTTGATTTATCTTCTACTTCTAGAATCCCTGTATTTTTATGTTCATATTTTTTGGAAATTATGCATTGATACAAATTAATTCACAATCTTTCTAATTTGATGGATGCTTAAGTTGTTAGTGGCTGAAGTGTTTGGTGTCGCTGGCAGGGTGATTGGCATAAGACGAGGGAGGAGGCATGAGACAATGGGTAAGGGAGGAGGATTTGGTCAAGGTCCTCAATTTGCATTCCAAGCTACTACGGGCACACTTTGCGGTTACTCGAGGAAGACAAGTTGATCAAACAAGATCATCTCAGGGAGGTTTGGGCTCTTGTTTGTGGCTTCTGTTATTTCATTTTTTTGTTTGTTTATTAGGTATAAACTGTCTGGCTAGATATAAGAGTTTTCAGTTGGTTTTGTGGTTTTCTCAAAGAAGTTTTCAGGTACAATATGTTCTATGCAGTTTCGGCAAATACTTGTAAGATATTGATCACAATAGTACAAATTTAGTGATTTGTGTGTAGTACTCAGTTATCGGTGGTTGATGTTAGTCAATGGACAAATTATTTTGTTTTATCATAGACAGCAACCCGTTACAGTCTAGGATCTTTTCACTGTTACTGACCACAAAAGGTGCAAAAATATACAGTGCTGCTGAAGCAGCAACTGTTGATGGTCATTACGCAGGGAGAGGATGACAGTGAAATTGCACACACATTCTTATTGTTGCTTTGATTTTGCACAAGTGAAGTTTTGCATGGCTGATTAATTATTTATATATCAATTCTCATGTCTCAATTAACATAGAAATGACATGGTTGATTTATTCAACTGTCATCAGGTGAAATTGGCATCGACTTTTAGATACTGTGAAAACTCAGTACTGTATAATGAGAGTACACCTTCTAATAAACTAGAATTGTTGCGTTTCACGGTCAATGAACGAGTAAGCTTGTGCGTGTGTCTTTTTCTTCTTCTTTTGATTCACTCTTTGGATAATTTGTTGCTTTACCCTTTCAAGGGAGGAATGAGCAGCGTCTGTCAACAGGAAATAGACCAGATAAAACAACGTAGTAAGGCTAGTGGCTTGCAACCTGATTCACCTCATCTCAAGTTTTCAGAAGAGGAGGTTGACTAGCAGAAGCATGTTGTCAAGATTGCAAATGAGAAAGTTGCACTGGCTTTCCAGGCTTATGAATTGGCCTTGAATTATGTGTTAAAATCAACTCTTGAGTGATCATATGTGAATTTGCCTATGTTTGAAGCAAACTGGTCATAAGTTTGGTGGTTGAATCATTCTGGTTGATACAACATTTATTTGTATTCCAAGTTTCTGATGTATTGTCACAAACAAAGCTATTAAAAGGGCAAATTAATTGATCATCTTTTACAGGATAAAGTTGGGAGTGAGCTTACAATTGTAGTTGGGATTTAACTACTTTGTTCCCAAATATGATTAGCTGGAAATGCAATGTGAGTTGAACTGCTGTAATCATGTTATCAAGACACTCCTTTGGCAAGAACAATGATGCTGGCTTTCTTTTGGGGACACAAGATGAATTGTGCCTGTGCGTATGCAACTCAAAGAAAAAAATAAAAATATACATATGATCATCAGACCATGTTTTATAGTTGCAACTCAAAATACTACTAGTGCTTATAGGCTTCACAATCTTTTACCTCGTACCAAGAAAAAGAAAAGAAGGCTGTAATGATCATCAATACATCTTTGCACAAAAAATATAGTGAACCATCAGTACATCAGTACACATTGTAACAAAAATGAACTGATTCAATGTACTAGCATAGATAGTCTCCTATTTTCTGTTCTAATTTCATATTCTTAAGTCACAGCTGAAAGAAATTACTACACAATCATTTTTGTTGCTCAAAATAGAAGAAAACACTTGAATGTATCAGAATGGCTGCAACTTTCCTCCTCTTTGTTGTTCCCTTCCCTTCATCATCACACGGGACAGAAGCAGATTGCCTACTTCGGGTGGATCAAACGGCAACCAGGAACACACTAAATGGCTTGCATCAGAAGCAGAGGATTCCATTCAAGAAATTTGTGGGAGACAATGCATCTAAGAACTTACCTCCTAGTACATTTAAACCTATTCAGAATAATTAGGTTAAACCACCAAGCTAGACTGCTACTGCTATGCTTTAACTAAAATTATGATACAGAAGCTTAATTAATGCAGCACACAATTTTGTACCAGAACCTGTAATAAATTATATTGGGTATATGCTATGGTGTTTTCCTTACTTCACTACAAAAGCTTGTTTCATTAATATTTGTTCTTCCTCTTCAATGCTAAGAATCAAAATAAATACATCATTCAAGAAATCAAATTACACAATCAACACTGCAACTTGATGGTGTTCATTTCCAAATTAAATTGTGTCCATGCTACGTGGCATACTAGCTTTAGCCTTATGCTAATCACCTGCCAGTGACACCAAACACTTTAGCCTCTAACAACTTAAGCATCCATCAATATAAATAGTCGTTTATTCACATTCCACTGAAACTTGTTCGCATTCAAGAGTTTGATGCAACACTCAACTAACATTTGCAAAAAAATCATGCCTGATACTCAAAACCAGAATGCAAGATACCTACAGGCTATGCAACATGTTTTCTATCAAGTGTACATTACTAGCTAATTTTTATACGCAATAATCATTCATGATACGTCCCATTTGACCCCTAAAAAGTAAAAACCACGCTTCAATCATACCAAAACTTTAAAGAGACAATAAAAAACATAGATGAAACACGTATCACACATTAAAACAAGAAGCAACCTGCAGTTTATTTGTAAGAAAGGCATATAAATGTCACTTAATCCAACTTGCGAAGAGGTGTAAACAATCTCATATGTATTGCACCTCTTTTAAAAAAGAGAACACACAGACAATTTCTATCTTCATAAACCAAATAACAAAGCTTGCTAATTTAAGAACATCATTTGTTACAAGTTACAAACATCATTCTGTTCTTATTTTTTCTTGAAGGTAGTAACTCATACATATTATTCTCTGTGTTTTCCTTGGATTATTTTATTTCACTCCTCAAAAACAAAATAAAAGGAAAGAATTTAGATGGAGTTAATAATAATAAAAAATCCAATCTCTTCAAGAAAGGCACACAGTTTACCTTAAACACTCTCACACACAATCCAGCAGTATAGCCACCACACACTCTCGCGCAGCACACAATCACGCAGTACCAACCACGCTGCCACACACAATCAAAATTAACAAACTGAAAGAATGTGTTTCATAACACAATCACAACAATTAACAACCACCAATAGCCACATTTAACAAGTATAAGCTCATGCTGAATCTAGCTTCAATTTATGTATTCCTCAAATTTGTGTGCCAGACACAAATTACAGAATTCCCAGCAGAGAAATAGCCGACACAAAGCCCAGGATTATTAATTCAAATTATACAATCAACTTCGAAAAAATTGGGGATTTATTTTTCAAATTAACGAAATGAAAACACAGCTAAGGAAACGATTGCTACATACTCGTCGGCTAGATAAACTATTAGCGGAGAAGAGCATAAGGGAGAAAAAGGAGTACTTACGTGGGGAGAAAATGATTATTATCGGTGAAAGAGAGCTAGAACCGGGATGTGCGGAGCGTGTATCATGATATTAGAGAAGAAGAACCAGGCTGCCGGAGATGCACAGGTGCCGCCGGAGCTACGCAGCTACGAGTAAACAAGGTGTTGCCTGCGGTGGCTTCTTCTCTGTTTAGACTATCAGATCCAACGAGAAAACCCTAGGTACTTTTGCCCATCTACAACGCCCAACTTGCCCACATTAATCTTAATCTTTTCCATGGATCTAGGCGGCGACACAACCTCTAATCTCCATTGACTCCGGCAGTTGCCAGCGAGGGGAAGAAAGTAAACGGATGAAACGGAGTTTGGGTTATGTTTGGCGGAGGAAACAGAGATAACGGATGCAATGAGTTAGGAAAGACAGTAAAAGGAAAGGATATTTTCCAATGGGGTGGTGTGGTGGGTGGAGTGCGGGGTTGGAAATACAAATATGGTCCTGTTATTCTTTGAAAATGTTAATCTTTATCTAATCATGTAAAATCAGAAAATGCAATTATAACCTTTTCATACTAATCTAGCGTTGACTTGGCATTTTCTGGCATTGACCACATCTAAAAAGACTAAAACACCCTTGTATTAAAACTAAAAACCTGATGACAAAAATACCCCTAAAATTCTTCTTCTTCACTCCCACAACCGTCTCCAGAACCACCTCCGCTTGCTCTGCCATCAACACCGCCGGATCCGCCGCTCCGCCACCGAATATGTACCCTTGCACAGTATTTAAACCAGGTTGCTTTTGCCAGCTATCAAAAGAAGTATGTTGAATGTTACTCTTGCCCACTTTCCAGTCAAATATTTCGCTCGAATAAATATCAACAAGTCCTCTTCGACTTCAGCATCATTACAAGGAAAACAGGAGGACTGTAGCAAAACCGACTAACTAGAACTACGAAAAAATGGTACAAAGGTTTACTTGCTACTCTCACTATCAAGTACAACATGGAAATGATGTCAAGAACACCAAAAATTTGACAAATGCACCAAATCGATTACAAACAATAACTAAGCATTCAAAACAATCCAATTCTTCAATGGTGTTCCAAATAAAGATTCAAACTTTAGCACAAAAAGAAAAACACACACGCACACCTCCTTGTTAAACAAATTTGATAATGCTACCCTTTCTTCAATGGTGTTCCAAATAAAGATTCAAACTTTAGCACAAAAAGAAAAACACGCACGCACACCTCCTTGTTAAACAAATTTGATAATGCTACCCTTTCTTGCACCATTTTCAAGTATAAATGATTAACATTTTCCCATGGCCTCGTGTGCAGTACTCAAAACTTTATCTGCAAAAAAAGGGACATTTTCACCATCAATTACCAAAGTAAATCTGAGAACAATAATAGCATGCCTCTTAATCTACAAAAAATAACACCAACAAAGGTCGTGATTTCATTAACCAATCAAAACCCTCCGCTCCGGGATCAAAACCCCATTAAAACTCTCCACTCCGAAAGTAGGTAGTGGTGGTGGTGGTAGGGTTTAGAGGGGGAGATGGTGGTGAGAATTTAAGAGAGAGGGGTGGCTTTGGGGCGGTGCTAGAGACGGGAGTAGGTGGTGGTTCTAGGGTTTAGAGGGGAGATGGTGGCGGTCTGGCGGTGGTGGTGCTTACCGACAGTGGTGGTGCTGGGATGTGGGAATCGATGGGGTGAGCATCTTGAGGATGAAGAATGGGGTGTGAGAAAAGAAAGAGATATGGGTTTTCATGGCAAATATAGTATTTTCTAAATTTTTGAATTTTATTTTATTTTAAACAGGGGTATAATTGTCAATTCACATAATTCAGGTCAAATTCAGGTTTGTAGGGTTAGATTAGCATTTTCAATCAAATAATAGGGTTATAATTGCACTTTTAAATTTTACAAGGTTAGATTGGCACTTTCAACCAAAACATACGGTTATTTTAGCACTTAACTCTATGTTTAACCGTATTTGTGCATTTTAAACTTAACCTTGTGTATATTGATGACAATGAGGCAGGACTGGTGCAAATTATGATCCCTTCACATCCATACCCATATCTGCTCCATCACCCATGGCGCGTACAACATTAAAATCCACCCTCGTCCCATCGGGTAATATCTAAAATCCACACCTGCCCAAATCACCTAGTTGGGTTTCTATACCCAGTTCCAATCCATTTTACTCACCCATCTATATCTCCAAAAACACGTAAAATTTTACTTTAAAATAATAATTTTAATATTAAAAATTGAATAATTATTTGGGAAATATACAAATATAACCTTATATAATTGAGAAAGTAAAAATATAACCCGAGATAATTTTTAGTGGAAAAATAACCCTAACTACTTTACATAAATTCAAATATAACCCTAAAGACTATATTCCGGCATTGACTAGCTATTTTCGACCATTGACCGACTGAAAATGACCAAAATGCCCTTTGGGCCAAATACAAAAATCTAAAAGACAAAAATAGCCTTGCCCCACTGCTGCTCCGCCACCTCCACCACCGCTCCACCTACACCATAAGGCAACCACCACAGCATCGTCTCCACCGACATCCACCTTACGCCACCACCACCAGCCAATCTCTCACCACAACGCCAACAAGAACGTTGATGGAGAGCAGCGCATTTCCCCGCGCACCTCCACCCACCACCACTTGAGCCCCACCACTACTCCACCAACCCAACGACACCAAACCCACCACCTGAGCCCCCCTATCCAGTCCCGCCACAACCACACCTCTGTTCAGCCCCACCACGCCTCGCCATCTAAACCCATTGTCACCATTATTACCTCCTCCACCAAATAAACCCACCACCAACCTCTCGGAACCCTAGCTTCACCTTCGCCGCCACATCAGCTTTATCGCCAGCCAGGGCACCCTGATCTGTTCCGACCCAAACTCCTAACCACCGCCGCTCCTACCCAAAATCCTCCTCCACCGCCGCATCATTCATCTCGGTACCACCCCAAATCCTAAGCTCCACTGACGTCAACAATCCTAGCCCTTCACCGAAACCCTAACATCGTCCACCACCAACCCCTCTTCCCGCACAGCCACCGCCACCTCCACCACTCTTCGCCACCATTTCCAGCGCCGCTCAGCCAAGAGCAAAAAAATCAAGACCCGCCACTCCCGCAGATCCCGCTGACGAGGCTTTGATTCCCTCCGACGGTAAATTCCCTTCAGCGATGAGGCTTCGATTCGCTTCGGCGATGAGGGCGTCTATTCTCTCTCCCCACCACACCGGTGAGACCCACCTGCGCAAATCCATCGGGGAGAGCTTTCGCCAAGAATCACCAACGCACTGGGAAAGATAAGAAGAAGAGGGAAAGATGAGAGAAGATAAAGAAACAGTGGTGGATTTAGAAAAGGCGGAAGAGGACAAGCTCGTGAATCATCCCCGGTGGTTTGGTGGGTCATCAAGTTGGCATGCCAGTGGGACTGTATAGTCACATTCGTTGTTGTTCATGTCCTCTTCTACGTCAAGTACAATGCGTAGAAGCGAACGAGTGAAAGGTATGAACCCGGACGCCAGTGAAGAAGTACAATCCCCTTACGGGAGAAAAGGGTTGGAAAACTAATAAGATGAACTCTGATCCCCCAGTTCCCCAAAGTGCTAGTGGCAGACTTTCGGTGGTAACTGTAGATCAGATCCAGACAATCGCGGTACCAGAGGGATCTCAGATCGAAGTAGCAGCACCTTCCAGGAAAATGGAACAAAGTCAGGCTCACAGGCAAAGGGAAGATGAGCCGTAGTTCACAAAAGCTTTGGAGGATTTGCAGGTCGAAGCGATCGCTGGATGCGCTCGAGCAAACCGTGGTGCAGGATTCATACCACCTTTGTCCCAGCAAGATCTGGAGCAGCTGGCGCAAACCCTTAGATATGATGGTTTTCATGTAAATCCTCTGATTCACTACCAAAGGATGATCCAGAGGACGGTGGCGCCCCCACATTCGATGCCTTTTATAATGTAGCCAATGGGCTAACTGAAACCTACTCCAAGGACATCCTACCCTACGAACACATAGGTAGGTGCTCAGGATCGACCGCAACCAACATTTCTGAGTTTGGATCCGGCGGTGCCCTACTTTTCACCTGTTTCGACCCCCCTTTATGTCGAAACTAGAGATCCCTCACTCGATGGCCCAGCCGATAGGGCAATACCTAGGTTACGAGAGTCATACTCATCAGCGACCTCAAGGAGAGATTCCCCTTCTATGACCCTTACCCTCAAGGATAGCAACAGTTGTATTACAACTCTGCAATGGAACAACCATGGACTGGGTACATGACTTCAAATTAGAGGTACTAGATCCCTACCATGGATACCTCCCTTGTATCAAACCAATACATGGATTCGCGCATGGGCTGGAACGGAGGCAATTTGAGCAATGCCCTGACAAAGGAGTTGGATCGATTGATCGATCCTTTGGGCCAAGTCGTTGCCTCTCCTTTTAGATCGGCAATTATGGTGACTAGGTGGCCCGCAGATGTACAGCCACCCCGAAGAGCTCCCCACCTACCGCGGAGACACGGACTCTTGCGAGTTCATACAGACCTTCCTTAGCCTTATGAAATCAGGGGACTTTAACAAGCAGTTGAAATGTAAGCTAGTAGAGAGCTACCTTGGGGGAAAAACCCAAGAGTGGTTAACAAATTAAGCAAGGGGTCGTTGCACTCTTATTGAGATTTTGGAAGCGCCTTGCTGAGTCAATTCTTCCAAAATAAATGATTCACTGAGACCTTGATTGAACCTTACCTAAGCAAACAAAGTTCATGCAAATCCATTGAAGTATTCTACCACTGATATGTAGACAAAAGCCTCAGTATAATCAACCGTATGGAGAGTGGAGTAATCCTAGGCTACATGAATAAGATGGACAACTTGATCCTATACAAGAAGTTGGTCTTGAAGACCCTAGAAACCTTGTAGCAATTGCAGGATATTGTCGAGCAATACTTGAAGATCGAGGATGCTACAAAGAGGAAGCGGGAAGGCGACAGATTTGTTGAAAGGGGTTCTAATTCCATGGAGTAAAGGTCAAAAAAGCCAGAGGCTTCGAGATCAGGCTTTTAAGGGTACATCACCTTAACCAAGTCTCGTACGAAAAAACACTCTATCCATACAGGGCTATTCATAACAACTCTCCCCATCAAGGACAAACCTTTAAAAAGGGCCTCGAGAAAATTATGTGATCATCACAAGGATCATGGCCATGATACAGAAGAATGCCAGCATATAAAACTTGAGATTGAAAAGTGTGCAAGAGAATGCCTCCTCCATGATTGTGCAACAAATTCAAAAGAGAACGGTCTCTTGAAGGGTAAAGGAGGACGTCGACCCTGGAAACCATAAAAGTGAAGCTCCAACTGAGGCAGTCAAGATCAATAAGCAAAAAACAGGAAACAGGCTGAGCCTCGTCCAAGGGAAAATGTTGGGCCCGAACCAGAGGTCCAAACAGATAGAAAATGGGGCGGAACCAATAGAGTGATCAACTTCATCAACATAGTTGTGAGTGACAAATCTTCTAACACATTCATTAAGGTCAAATCTTGATATATTCCCTCTGGAGAACCTCAGGAGGAGAGGCTCCAACCCGATGAAGTCATAACCTTCTCGGAGGGAGCCCCGGTACCTAGCAAGACCCCCCATGCAGATCCTATGGTGATCCAAGCAACGATTAGAGACTCCTATGTAAAAAGAGTTTTCATAGATGGTGGAAGAGAGGTGGAAGTTATGTTCGTCAACTACTTTGACCAGCTGGGCTTGGGGCATCATAGCCTAAAAAGAACCACCTTGCCATTGTTTAGCTTTACTAGGAAAACGTTTCTCGCCTTGGGTGTGATAAACCTGCCCGTTCGAGTGACGGATGAAGACAAAGAGGTAACGGTCGAATGAAGCTTCGCTGTTATCAACGATATATCCCCGTACGACGTAATTTTTAGAAGGCCCTGGATGAATCAGGCATGAGCCATTTGGTCCCTCTATCATCTGATAATGAAATTCCCTACCAGGAATGGGGTAGGAGTTATATGAGGGGATCAATCAGTAACTCGAAGCTGCTTGGCAGTGGCACTAAATGAGGAAAAGAAGGGGGGACATCGCTGCTTTGGTTCATGGGAAAGTTGGAACTACATATACCGAACTACTCTCCGTTTGATTATCGGGAACAGTAGCATGGGAAAGAGGATGCCACCTGCAACAAAAGAAAAGCTGAAGGTTCTTCTTAATGGTTATGAGAATGTATTCTCATGGTGCACCTCCAATCTGACAGGAGTGCCCTAGCACTTGATGGTTCACAAGCTGAATGTTGACCCATCTCAAAAGCCTACCAAACAGCAGAAAAGGTCTTTTCCCTAGAACGGGTCGAAGCCATAAAAGAGGAAGTCAAGAAACTTCTTCAAGCCGAAGTCATTGAAGAAATATTTTACCCAGAGTGATTGGCGAACCCTTTCATGGTCCCCAAGCATGATGGTGCTCGGCGAACGTACACCGACTTCACAGATTACAACAAATGCCACCCCAAAGACAACTACCCTCTATAATCCATCATTATCCTGGTCAAAGCAATAGTAGGATACGAAATACTTGCTTTCTTCGAAACCCATAAAGGCGATCACTAAATACTCATGGCAGAAGAAAATAAACAAAAGATGTCTTTCATCACAAACGTCATGACGTTTTGCTATAAGAAGATGCAATTCAGCCTTAAAAATGCAAAGGCGACTTACCAAAGGCTGGTGGATAAGCTCTTCAAAAACTAAATTGGTAGGAACATGGAAATATATGTAGTTAATATGGTGGAAAAATCAAGGGCTACGACTAGTTCCTGTCGGACCTGGAAGAAACATTTCAGAAACTTCGAGAATCAAACCTGAAGTTGAACCCACCTAAGTGTGAAATCGGAGTGAGGGTTGGAAATATTTTGGGTTTCATGGTTTCCGAGAGGGGAATTAATGTAAGCCCAGAAAAGGTTGAGGCCTTGGTGAACATGAAACCCTCTCGAACGGTCAAAGATGTTCAAAGGGTCACCAGATCGCTAGCAACACTCAGCCATTTTATCTCTAAAGGTGCTGAGAAACACCTCCCATTCTTTGATGTGCTTCGAAAAGTGAAGAAATTCAAATGTACAGAGGAGTGTGAGAAATCCCTTTGAGACCTAAAAGAACACTTACGTAGCCAACTGACCCTGATGAAGCCAGAGAAAGGGGTAAGATACATCTTAGCCTCCCCCTTGGCAAATAACGCAGTTTTGGTGAAAGAGAAAGAAAGGGCACAACATCCCATCTACTTTGTGAGTAGGGCCTTGCAGGGGCAAGAAACTCGTTATACAGCCCTCGAAAGGTTAATAATATCCCTCGTCCATTCATGAAGATAACTCCGACCATAATTTTAGAGTAAAAAAATCATCTTGCTTACTAGTGACCCGATCAGACGTGTGCTCCTCAAGCCCGAGGCTTCGGGATGAATAATGAAATGGGTGATCAAGGTAGGAGAACATGACATCCAATTATGCCCAAGGACAGCTATCAAATACCAAGCCTTGGCGGATTTCATTGTGGAAATGACAGAGGTCATCGAAGTCGATGAGAACAAAGAGTTTAAGGAGACAAAGCAAATCTATGTAGAGGGATCATTGCACTCATGGGGAAGCGGAACATGCATACTACTCGCCAACCCTGAGGGAAAAGACTATCCCTACGCGCTACACTTTGAGTTCAAGGCCACAAATAATGAAATCAAGTATGAAGCACTAATCACAAGGTTTTGACTAGAAAAAAGAGCTAAACGTTCGAAATCTAGAGGTTTTTAGCGACTCTCAGACTGCGGTCCAACAAGTCAATGGGGAATACAATGCTAGGGAAAAGAGCTTGCAACTCTACCTATAAGTGGTGAAGCCCCTCCTTGAACACTTCCATCACTACACCCTGACACAAGTTCCTCGAGAAAATAACCACAAGGACGATACCTTGAGCAAATTAGCCTTGTCGGACCTTGATCTACGGTCTCAAAGGCACCTAATGTTAAAAACGTTGAGCAAGCATAGTTTGAAAATGAAACGATAATGATGGTGGTGGAGGAGGATAACTCATGGATAACACCAATCATTGACCATCTTCGAGATGGTACCCTCCCTGTAGATGTCTTCGAAGCAAGGAAGATTAGACTAAAGTCTCCTAAGTATATGATCCATAAGGATGTGCTCTATCGATAAGGCCATCAACAAGCGCTTCTTCTATGAGTAGACCCTCATGAAGCTGATTACCTAATCCGCGAGACTCATGAGGGAGTATGCGAAAGCCATCCGGGGGCTCGATCGATAGCAAAGGAACTCCTCCTGGCAGGTAACTGCTAGCCTAAGATGTGCAATGATGTCAATAGGCATATCCAAGCCTGCCACCAAGGTCAAAGGCATGAGACAATCACTCACATTCCCCAAGAAGAAATGATGAACATAAACACCTCCTGGCCATTCGACGAATGGGGGATCGATCGGGTAGGCCCCTTTCCGGAGGCTCCCGGGCACTTCCAATACTGGATTGTTGTGGATTACTTCACGAAATAGGCCGAGGCTAAAGCCTTAACCAATATAAAAGGGAAAGTAGTGATTGGCTTCTACTGGAAAAATATCATCAATCGATTCGGGATCCCTCGAACCATTATAATCAACAATGGTACCCAGTTCATTAGTGACCTATTCAAAAGCTGGAGCAGAGAGTACAAGATTCATCAGAGAGTTACCACTGTGTACCATCCCCAAGCCAATGGGCAAGTGGAGGTTACGAATCAGACCTTTTTCAATAGCATCAAAGCAAGGCTCAAAGTTTCGGGAGAAAATTGGATCAATGAACTGCCCAACGTGCTCTAATCATATCGAACAATGGAATCTTTCACTACAGGTGAAACTCCATACAACCTACTCTATGGCTCAGAAGCGGTAATCCCATCAGATATTGGGCTACCCACCTTCAGAAGGTTTTCCATCAACAACGAAAACCAAAAGGTCAACGATGAGCAGCGCCAGCTGAACCTTGATTTTCTCGAAGAAAAGAGGAAAAAAACATCCCTCCATGAAGCAAAGATGAAGGAAAGGGTCAAACAATATCATGATTGAAAGGTTTGGAAGATCTAGTGCTTCTAAGGAGACCTCGTGATGAGGAGAAATGAGAAAATCATAAAGGATCATGAGAGAAAATTGGCTGCAAATCGGGAAGGACCCTATAAGGTCTTTGAAGCGCACCCTGGGGGCAGCTATATGCTGGAGACACTCTAAGGCGAGCCAATCCCCAGAAGATGGAATGTCGCCAACCTTCGGAGGTAATATTCTTTGAAGTACTAATAGATTCGATCAGGTCTGGGAGTAGCTTACCCAAAAATAGCTATAAGCTAGGGAGTATCTTCGACCGTGGTACTTTCTGTAAGTCAAAGAGATTCCCTAATCCTTGTCATCAATCTATTGAAGAATACTTTTCTAAATCATTCCAATCTATCCTATTCACCTAAATACACCATGAATTGGGGAGGCGGAAGCCCCTCTCTTTCTTCAAAACATGTCACGATGACTTACAAGTAAAAAGTGGTCGAACCCCGCACATAAAATGTCATGATGACTTGTACGTAAAAAGGCATCGAACCTCACAGATAACATGTCACAATGACTTGTAAAAAACGGGGTCGAATCCCCTACATGCGTGTCAAATTACCACAATGACTTGCTAAGTAAAAAGGTTCGAACCCCGTGCATATATTCAAAAGGTCACGATGACTCATTAAATAAAAATGGTCAAACCCGAGAATATATTCGAAAGGTCACAATGACATGCTAATTAAAAAAAAAGGTTGAACCCCATATATACATTCACGACAAAAAGAGCCATGCTGGCTTACACATGTTCGAAACAGAGTTACAAAAGTACAAAATACAAGAAACTATTTAGATACTCTCCTCCCTCTTTTTAAAACTAAGAACTAAGGTAATGGAAGCTTGTCTAAGGCAACCAAGGGGTCCTCTACTCATATTTCAGACTTGATAGGACTTATGGTCGTCTGAAAATCCTTATCGAGATCTAGTTGCTACTCATCCGAGCCTTTGACCCCATGTACTTGGGACAAACTTGAAGGGCCCTCACTAGGCCTCCTAGGTATTTGTTGCAGAGGAGCAACATCAGGCTCTTCGTCCTTCTCTGTGTTTCAATCGTAGGTTTGGGATTACCACCCTGGCCGATGCTGGGAGGGATCCCTCGACCTCCACCACTGGAAGGAGTCCCTCAATCGAAATGGCGGCGCTCTCTAGACTGGAGGATAAACCACCGGCTTGGTTTGAGAAAGAGGTACCACCATGCGAACTCCCTCGACCTAAAGCACGGTTACCTCTCCCATGACCGGAAGTGCTCCTTCAAATGACCCCCAACCACTCCCTTAGATAGAGGCTCCTGATTTCACAGGTTGCGATTTGATAATGACCCTTGAACAGGATTAACTGGTCGAGCTGGGGCTAATGGGGTAGCTTATTTTTATTTATAAGGAGGCTGAGTAGTAGCTCGTTGATTCGAAGGCTGGCCTAGGTGAGAGAATACGGAGCCGATCCTCGTGTAGGAAGGTCTGAAGGGGTTACCCCCCTAGGAGCTCAAAACCCTGCTCTTCTATTGGATTTCCCGAGAGCTCGAAGTTCTGCCCTTCTTTTTTATCTCACGAAGCCACCTCTCAGCCTCATTATAAGTGACACCATACTTAGAATGTTGTTCAAGCCCCCTGCCCTGCATGATGTCCAAGGTTTCTTGAAGATACACCTTGAAATCAGCGATAAGTGTGGGCTCGACCATCCCAAGCCTAAGGCTATATTCGTAAGCTTTGAACATGATGTCCTACTCGCGTAAGTCATTCTCGAGCCTATCATTTTCTTGATAAGCACTCAAGCAAAGTTGATCGTTCTCCTTAACTGTATGATCCAAGAATTCCACTCTAGATAGAAGATCCTGATTCAGATGTTTCCAGTTACCGAGCCCAACTGTGGCTTGGCAAATACACTCACGAAGCATGTTATAAGTTTCTAAGTTTTTGTTGGCTTTGCGGCGATAGTATTCGATAGCCTTTTAAGAACGAGAGGAGGACGCCCCTTCGGAGGCCTTGAAGGCCTCAGCAGCTATCATTAACTCTTGAATCAAACCAAACCTCACGTCATTAGTGATTTCTGTGAGGAGCTTATTGTGCCGGTCAAAAAGGAGTTGATGGTCATCGAAAAACCCATCCTTGGCGGCAACTAGAATGTCCCTCTCCTTCCTAGCACGACTAAGGTCGTCGAGGAGACCCTTCTGCATATCATGGAGACTACTGCGCCATATATCGAGCTCCTTGTTTGCAACACAGAGCTCACCCTTGACACGATGGGTAGCGTACCAATATCGTCCAACAGCCAAGTAGTGGTCCCATGCCCAATATTCGATCTCATGATACAATTTCTTCATTACTTAAAGAAAGAAATCGAAGATTGATCTCTTTTGTGTCTGAGGAGGGCGGTGGGGAACCAAGGCTAAAGTTTACAAGGAAAAGAAAGGAAAGGGAAAAATTCATAAGTAAGAAGAAAATTTCCATTCATAGAAAAAAATAGGGGATACAAAAACCTCGAAGGTAAACCCTAAAATAAATCTCATACTACCTCCGTCTCAGAGAAAAGTGCACATTTACTTTTTCCATGTCAAATTTTACAAACTTTGACCCTAATTATATATTAATATATATATATAATCAAATATCATGTGAGATATTGTTATAATTGTCTTAACATCTATTTTCTAAATATCAATTTTTTATGCAAAATTATTGTGTAGCTAGAGATATTGTTGGTCAAACATGATCATTGAAGACCGTAAAAAAGTAAATGTGCCATTTTCTCTAGGACGGAGGTAATACATCATTCCCTACGCTAGGATTAGCCTCACAAGCACTTGATGAGGCTTCATTGCATCTAGGAGTAGCTCAAACTCGAGGATTCACCATCTTTCACTCATCATCCTCGTCCACCTTGAGGTTGCAAATCTCCTCGGTGGTAAAGAATTTTCCCAAGGCCTTCAAGTGCTCGAGGAGAGGAAACTCAACACCCCCATATTGAATAGACTTCCACCAGAGGTAATCGAGGTAGGATCAAAGAAAGTTGTTCTTATGCACGTCTACCATCGTAGTGTATTCAACGGGAAGATCCTTGCTGATGGTCGTAGCGAGACCGTTCCAAGCAACCCTGATGCATATCTCTAACAAGGACCCAAAGAACTGTTGGAACTCCCGAGTCTTTATTAGCATATTGATATAGGCTTCGAGCACAGCAGCCCGCTGCTTAGCGAAGCAAAGACCATTAAGGGCAGCGTTCTTGTCGAAAGGTGTCTTGGCACTGGACAATTTCTCCTCGGCTACGAAAAGCTTACCCTAGAGAATGGACAGCTTCCCCTCGGGCTCTGCAACCTTCAGCTTGTATCGTTGGATGTCTTCTCCAAATAGCCCTTGATCCCCACTACCTTGGGCTCTAGCTCCTTAACATGGGTAGCCTTAGCCTGCAGCAACTCCATTTCGCGCGCCTTAGCTAAGAAGCCTTGGAGAACAAAATTCATGGCTCCCACCATTGAAGCCACCATAGGGCGATGAGAGAGGCAACCCTGCCATTGGTCTTGGCATCATCCCTGAAGAGGAAGGTGAGTGGGTTTTGCTCAAAAACCTTCCTTCTTTGAGGAGAAAGACTAGGGCACAAAGATCTCTCGCAGCACCTCTTAGCTCACTTTAAGGCCCCAGACTTGAGGTTAGTTTCAATTTCATCTTTGATGCCCTCAGAATGGGCTTGGATAAGGATGTCGGATATCAATTGTGGCTGGGAGGGGATACCCTAGTCTGGCCCACCATAGAGGCAATAATAAACTACTCATTCTCGTCTTCGATGCCGAAGAGGGAGTTGAAACCCACTGAAACAAAAAGAAAAAAAGTGTGAAGAATGAATATAGAAAGGATAAATTTGCGACAAAATAAAATAAAATAAAGACAATGTCGCAAACACCTTCGTGCAGGGGGGTGTCTTTCTAAGAGGCCTCTGCTCCCTCAGCAATATCCTGGGTTGAGAGATCGGGGACAGTAGGCTCGGTGGCTCAAGGTGGCACAATAACCTTTGAAGAGCCACTATCATCGTGTTTCTTGCTCTTCGCTTTATTGGAAATCCCTCCCTCGGCATTCAAAGAGGTTTTCCTCTTCCTTTTATTTGACTTGCCTTTTTCCCCCTTCTTCTTTTTCTTCTCGGATGATCCCACAATAGAGGGGTCGGTGAGTGGGAGGTGGTTTTATCATTATGGGGGCCTGGCCATATAACCATCGATCATACACCTTCGAGGCCTAAGTGTAGCCAGATCCCTGCTTCTTGTAAATGGCTACGATATCTAGGGACTTCCCGAACAACTTATTCCTATCTACGATGGAGTACTTGATGGCGTTCTCGAACCTCAGTTTTGAGTTCCACTAAGGAACCCAATAGCATTCTTCCTTGCACTTGAAGGTATAGATAGGAGGTTTGTGCCATCACTTACAATTGGAGGATATCTTAATGGAATGATTTGATGACCCTTGACCTCCTTATCCTTGTATATGATAGACTTGCTCCGAGACACGTAATAGAGAGATCGAAAGAGCTCGTATGAGGGAGCGATTTGTAGATTGTGACACTGCGTCATAAAGGCCATGATGTAGGTAATGACATTCAAATGAAGTTGCGCTGGGTTGACTTGTTGCTCTTCGAGAAGCCAAGAGAGCAGGAAAGGAAACGGGAAGCAAAGTCCAAATTTCAGAAGTTTTTAATGGCACATCTCCCAGGATGAGGGCTGCTAGGAGTCTCATCGTCATGAAGGAGCTCCACCTTGAGGTCAGCGGGAAATTTTGACTGCGACGAGGAGGGTAGTGAGCATCGCGGAGATCCCTTTTGGAATTCTATAGGGGCTTTTGATAACAGGAGTAATAATTTCTAGTAATACAACCTCCTCTCATCATTAACCTCGATATGTACCTCCTTCAGAGCTCGCTCATTTGATACTACCCACTTTCGGAGTAAACCCTTCTTTGGCGGCGGATATTGAGCCGAGGTATCTCTTGCTCTCTAGACGGAAGGACCAAGCTTGGCAACAAAGGGCTAAATAAAGGGGGGAAAAGGGAACTTACTGGTGATTTGTCCGAAGCTCTGGGGAAGAACGGTGAAAATCTTGGATGTGAGAAGTGAGTTCTGAGAGAGGAAGAGGATTTCCAGAAGCACCTTGGAGAAGATTGGGGGGAAATGATTAATGTCACTCAAAGGAGGCTCATATAGAAGGCAAAGAAAAGAGTAATGATTATCTCGGGCCACAAAAAATTAATTAAGAGGCGTAAGAACATGGGATGATGTGCCCGCATGGGAAGATTCTCCTCATTGATGAGAAAAGACGCACGCGTGGTATCCAAAATGGATGTCACTCGCATAGGGAGGCAAGGATGCAACACATGCCCTGTGTCTTTTCCACTTCTCTTATTCGAGCCTCTCCATTCCATGGTATTAAAGCCTCCGTGTTCAATAATATCGAGGCCTTCCGCTTCAGCCAAAAGAGAGCCGAGGGTCGAACCCTTAACCAATAAAAGATTTGAATGTCTAACCCTTAACTAATAAAGAAAGACAACGGTCGAACCCTTAATCAATAAAAGATTCGATGGTCGAACCCTTAACCAATGATAGACTCGAAGGTCGCACCTATAGCCTAAGAAGGATTCAAAGGTCGAACCTTCGGCTTTCTAAGGGCTTATTGATAGTATATTAATAGTGTTAGGCCTGAGCGCCCCTTTCAGTTGGCCCAAGTCCGTTGAATTACCTTCTGGTTTATATCCCTTGTGTAATAACCATTGGGTCAGCCCAGAGGAAACCCTAGTACTTTCTCCACAAGAAAACAAAACATTAGCCCTACCTAATCCTACATGCTTCCAGCATGCCGATATATATAAGGAAAAAGGTAACACTATTCACTCAAATATTAATCCCTAATTCTAAGAAAGATATATGGATTTATCATCGGAGCCTTCCCCCATCCCGGACACCTCTGGGGCTTTGTCTTGCACATTCTGGCCAAGCAAGCTCGTACCTTATCTCCAGCAGTTCAGTGGTGCATCAGAGAGTCTTTCTTCACCTAGAGAGGAATTAAAGGAAGAGAGAGAGAGAGAGAGAGAGAGAGAGAATGTGTGTGTGTTCATTATGTTTGATAGAATGTAAAACTCTCAAATAATTGTGGCTGTGTTTATTCATATATAGTGAGTACAAAGAGTATACAGAGTAGAAAAAAATATGGAACATGATATATGCAAAATAAATCAGAAAAGGTTTTCATTTCTTATCATGATCCTAAATTAATTATATCTCTATTACCCCTACCCCCCTCAAGAGAAGTGTAGGATTTGTTGCAACGCAAAGCTTGGAACGTAAGATCTCAAATTGAGGACGAGGTAACCCCTTTGTAAAATTTGCAGCAAGCTACAAGTCCGTGGAAACATGAGGAACCTTGAGCTTGCTAGAAGACACAATCTCACGCAAAAAATGATAATCAATATCAATGTGCTTAGCTCTCTTATGAAAAACTGGATTCTGAGCAGGAAATAAAGCACTATTATTATCACACACCAAAACAGGAGCCCGAATAAGATTCATCAACCAAACTAGTTCCGTAGCAGTGTTTGCCATAACACGGTATTCTTATCCTGAACTAGAACGAGAAATTATAGGTTGCTTCTTAGCAACCCAAGAAACCTGGTTTCCACCAAGGAGAATGGCATAATCGTATGTAGACCTGCGAGTCTCAATGCAACAAAGCCAATCAGCATCAGAATAACCCAGAACTGGTAAAGTGGATGAATTTGCATGAAACTGAAGACCGTAGAGGATAGTACCATGTACATAGCGTAAAATTCAAGTAACAGCTTGGAAATGGTCATCAGTAGGAGCCTGCATGTACTGACTGACCATGTTCATAGCATAGGAAAAATAGAGACGTGTAATCGAAAAATGTTGGAGTGCACCAACAAAAGGCCGATAAAGTGTGGGATTTTCGAACGACTTACTGGAAGAGCTAACAAGCTGCAAAAAAGCCGCAAAAAAGCCACAAATGGCAACAAGCGTGGAATCCTGCATCTCAGCGCACAATAAAATATAGGCAACATGACCAAATTTCTTACACCACTGACATTACAATTGGTACCAGTCATCGTGTAATTTAGAGCAAAAAGAAGCAACATGACCCATAACATAATACCACTGACACGATGGCTGATCAAAATGAGCCTTGATGCAAAAACTATTTTTTATGATGTTGATGTGGGAATGATTGTGTGCTGACAAAGTGCTGACAAAGTGCTGACAGGCTGATGACAAAGTGCTCACTAGACAAGAGACAAACCGTGATAAAATGATTGAGTCACGAGAAAATGAGTCATCTCGTGATAAAATGGATCCGGTAACAAGCGAATGGTCCTAGTACGTGTCAGCACGTGCAGATATGAAAAAGTTGATGAACTTCAAATTTTGTGCACCTGTAGTTCATGTGATGGGATTCAGTGCGTGGTTCTCAGAAACGCCAGAACTAGTAGCTGGGAGAAAAACTGGGACGATGATCGGAAAGATGCAATGATGTCGTAACAGACCAAGACGACTGGAGAATGAGACAAGAGAGCCGACGTAGAATTCAAACGATGGAGAAGACAAGGTCGACATTGAGATGCTGGACCACCACAAAGATAAGAAGAGGGCTGCCGGGGACGAGATCTAAGACTCTATCTGGGCGTCGGAAAAGTAGAGAATCCCAGGCGGAAGATGGCAGAAATATAATTAGAAAAATTGAGAACAGCAGAAGACGAGATGACGACCGACGGTGATTGGATCGGCGAAGCAGCATACAGTAGGTGGCAGGTGGTAGGTGGAATGCGGTGGGCAGCGGGCGATGTTGTCGAAAAATAGAGATTTTTATTTTTTTATTAATTGGGGAAAAAAGCAGAGGAAAAGATAGGGGTGTTCAAATTGTCCGACCCGACCCGTTTTGACCCGGCACATATGGGTCGGGTCGGGTCAATGACCCATTTGGGTCGATATGGGTCGGGT
>JAULKM010110906.1:0-23059 GCA_032355605.1 Rubia tinctorum
TTAAATTATATTTAGCGTAGAGCGTAGGTGCTTCTACTTTTGTTTGTAGGTGCTTTAAGTTAAAGGTGTGGGTGCTTCAAAATGAGTGTTCTAAAATTTTCATGCAAGCTTAATTATTTCTTATAAGTGTTTTGAGCGTAGAGTGTATGTGCTTCTATTTTTGTTTGTAGGTGCTTTAAGTTAAAGGTGTTGGTACTTGAAAATAGTTTTTTTGGTGCTTTAAGAATTTCGTGCAAGTTTGATTATTTGTTTAAATTTTATTAAGAATAAGGCGTAGGTGCTTCTAGTTATGATTGTATGTGTTTCAAATTAAAGGTATAGATGTTTGAAAATTGTAATTTTGGTGCTTTAAGTTTGATTATTTGTTGAAGGTGCTATAAGTGTAGTTTGTATGTGCTTACAAAGTTATTGGTTGGTGCTTAAAGAGTTACCGACATGTGCTTCAAGATTTGCCTTCTTTTTTTAAGAACATTCTTACATTCTTAAGTTATTGATGTTTTCTTCATTGATCTAATTGCTACACTTCCTCTCGCTCAGATAGTAATCTGGTCTATTATACTAGCTACCTGAAGTGACCAAGTTACTCATAAAAACAATGCCCCTTGCTCTGATTGTTCTAATCCAACATATTCCAAAGCTATATCTAAAGAAACTAGATTAGTCACAAAAACCAATTGGGCTAGAGTTGCATACAACTTGCTACTAGACATGATTGCTAGCCGCATACTTGGAGCAGCATGGTACATAGTGTCACTGATTGTACATATGTTGCTTGTAAAAAGAATGCAATCATGAAACTAATCCAAAAAAAAAGTTTGCTTCACTACTTGGATTGAAGTACTCCTTACTCCATTGCTTGTGCTTTCTGGGCAAATAGTATGCAGGTGTTTAGCAAATGTGATGCTATTGAAAATGCTACTTTATAATATAAAATTTTCAAAAATGCAGTTGAGAAGAAGGTCATCTCCTTAAGCGTCCTGGAAAAGTACTTCTATTGTTTGTGGTGGGTTTTACAGAATCCATGTTCTGTGGAAAAAATAAGTCAACAAGCACATATATTGAAGAGACTATATTTGCCATAATTATTTCCATTTTTGGCCTTGTTTTACTTGCACATCTTATCAGAAATATGCAAACATACTTACAATCCTAACTGTTTAGTTCGAGGAATGGATAATCAAGCAGAAAGACACTGAAGAATGGATGCGACAATGCTAGCTACCTGAAGATTTGAGATAGCGCGTGACACAATTTGTTCAGCATAAGTGGGTGGCAGCTTGAGGATTAAATGAAGAAACCACTCTTCAGGGCTTATAACCGATCTGCATCGTGACATTTAGCGTCATCTCTACTTGGACCTAGTTCACCGTGTGCCATTATTCTCAAAATTGAATGATCAGTTGCTCCATGCTATCTGCGAACATCTAGTATCCTTGTTGTGCACCAAGGGTACTTACATTGTTCGTGAAGGAGATCAGTAATAGAGATGTTGTTCAGGATCCGGGAAAGGCTGTACAGTTCCACAACAAATAGCGGTCGAAGGGTTTTTTTTTCAACCGCATCATTCTGTAACTAGGAAACTTTTGTAAGGATGAGCTACTTGCTTGTTCTTTATTTCCCAAGTCAACCACCAATCTTCCTTGTTCTGGAATAGTTTACTCATTTATTGAAGTTGAAGCATAAGCGTTGACAGACGAAGATCTCAAGTTCGTGGCGAATCAGTTCAAGAGGCTTCACAGCGAGAAACTGTAGCATACATTCTGGTTCTACTCGCACCAATGGAGAACATTGGCGTTGTTCTTCATACAGGATGCATGGCAACAACACAAGAATATGATGATGGAGAAAGATCTTCATGCCATGGAATCCTTTAATCTTGACGCAAAAATAGAAGATGATGGTAGACCTTAAGAGGAAGAACAGTGTGAGGAGGATCCTATCTTGAGATAAAAATCAAACCTATGAGTAAATTATAGCTTCAAGATTTGGGGCAAACATGAGAAGGGGAGCTCAGGAGTTTTCTATATTTTTACTAAACTACTTCACGATAATACATTGAAACCAAATAAAACTTTTTTAACAAGTGAAAAATGTACACCATAACTTGTATCACCATCCAGTCATCTAACAACAGCTATAAAATAAAACAAAGAGAGGTGCTCTAACATAGTAAGTAGTGGCTTTATTCAATTCTAACTCAATAATAACTTGTTCATTCAATTAAATTGCAGCTTCCATAGCACTCTTTTCAATCACGTAGCCTGTAATCATAGCCATCAAAACAATGTGATACCAATAAGAATATTGCATTCACCCACGAAACCATAAAAGCGAGAAAAATATCAAATCAACAGAGCAGCAACATAGATCTGACTTTTTTTCCCTGGAATTTAGGAAGTAGAAGGAAGCCAATATCAATGTTAAGAAACTAACAAACAAAAATCAACAGTAGAAATGAAAGTTTACAAGATTACGGAAGCCACACACATAAATCACAATCAAGAAACTACCAGCAGGAACCTTGTTGGTCGATCAGGCCATTGCCCTCTAAAAATCAGCTCGCAAACATCTAATTTCTTTCTTGTTTTTTTTTACAGAAAGAGGTAGAAAGTAAAGGAGGTTTATAATTGAGCACATATTTTCCAATTTTGTGCACTTCTCTTTGCTCTGTTAAACACACGCAGACACAAAGTAAACAAAATACATTCCAAACATACATTGGTCCAGACCCAAACAAATAACACTTGCTTGACAACATGAATTGCAGGGATCTTTTCATGTCCTGAACATTAAATCATCAGAATCCATGACCATAAAATATTAAGAAGACCCACAAAAATAAAAGCCCTTTTAGATGCAATAAGTTAGAAATAAGGGTACCTCGCAGGAGACTTCTTTAGCGCGACGATCCCTCTGCACAAGAATATGCTTCGCGATCCATTTGTAGTGTTGATTGGAGGTATGAAAAAGGATGCCACCGATTGTAATTAAGGATAATCGGAAGAGAAATGGAAGAATTGGTGTATGGTTTTTTCCTCTGCTCACGTGATCCCAATTCTATATATATACACACGCACACAAGTATGTGTGGGACCCTAAATCAAATCGACCAACATAACTACACATTAAACCCGTTTGATAGCTAACCATGAGTATATAATTTTCTTTCACGTGTGCAAGTGCATGACTCCATGACAAAAAATATTTGTCACAATTTTTCCGAGATAATAATAGAATATAAAGCTAACATATAAAAATTATTTCATATGTTTAGAATATTGCAATATATAAAAGATTAGTAGAAACTGACTAAATAAGCATGCTATTTAAGGACACTTCTTTTGACATTCACGGCGATATAAAATATTAGGCATGCTATTTCTTGAGAACAAGTTAGTGTTCACGAAGATATTGCAGCTGATGTAATATGGATTTTTTAAACTAAGTCGAGAAAAAAATTATTTTCTTTTCTTTCAAAAATACCATTCTTTGAACTAAATTCCGATGATCTAAATCTTGCTAACATGTAAAACGAATCCGAAGAAATAAAGATCAACCTAACCAATAATTCAAGAGTAAAGTGCTAAAATGACCCTGACTTTAGCCTAAAATGCCAATATAACCCTACAATCTCATAAACTGCCAAAATAACCCTTGACTCTACAGAATTTTTACTCAACCATTTATGGCCGGATTTTGTTGAAAATACCATTTTGCCCCTGTCAAAAAAAGGAAAAAGTCAAATTATTTCTTCTTCCCCCATTTTCATCTCTTTCTTCCCAGCAGCGAGGGTTTTCTCTCCCCTGTTTTCTCTCCCGTATTTTTTCCCCTCACTGCTGCACAGAGCGCCGCTATCACCTGTTCTCTAGCTTTCACCCCCTTAACCACCACCCCGACTTCACGTTTTTCTTTATCTATAGATCTGTTGGCCGAGTCATGTCAATAAATTTTGAGAGTTTCAATCGCGCATCCTCTGGATCTAAGATATCACATTGGATGCATTTGATTGGGTTTAGTGTTTACGGTTGGCTGGTGGTGGCCGACGGTGGATGCAATTGATTGGCTGGGTTGGCTTTAGGATTTAGGGTTGGCTAGTGGTGGCCGGAACTGGATTGGGTTTAGATTTAGTTTTTGCTGATGGCAAAGACAAAGATGAGCTCTGGTGGCTGATGGCAGAGATGAGGCAGTTGAGAGGAGAGAGTGGTGAAGGCTAGGGTTTCTGACGCGGCGGTGGGGAGAGGAGTGGGGGAAGGAGGAATCGTGAGTGGAGGGACTTGGTTTAGGATTTAGGATTGGATGGTGGTGGCTAACACTAGATTGGGTTTAGGATTTAGGGTTGGCTGATGGAAAAGATGATGGCGAGAGGTGGCGGCCGATGGCAGAGACGAGAAAGTTAAGGGGAGGGGATGGCGGAGGCTTGGGTTTTCGACGCGTCGGCAGGGAGGAGAGGTGAGTGGGAGGAGGAACCACGAGGGGAGGAGGGTGGGTGATAAGGGAGGAGAGGGCGTCAGAGCACGGCGACGGCAGTGGCGGAGAACGGCGGTGCTAGAAGGGAAACACGGTGGTGCTGAAGGCAAGTTTTGATGAAGAAATGAAGAAGATATATTGCTTTGTTATAAGGGTATTTTTGTCATATCATTTCCTAGTTTTGCCTAAATTAATTTGGTCAATGCCGGAATCAGGCTGTTTGGTTATATTGGCACAAATGTTTTTGAAAGTTAGGGTTATATTAGCACATATAACAATAAGTTAGGGTTAACATTGCCCTTTCTGAGATTACAGGGTTATATTGGCACTTTTAGTTTAAAGTCGGGAATTCCTTAAATATGATTTTCTTTTCTTTCAAAATCACCATTCTTTGAACTAAATTCAGACCATCTAAATCTTGCTAACATTTAAAACAAATCTGAAGAAATAAAGATTAAGCTAACTATTAATTCAAATATATCCTCAAATAACAGCTAAAGACCAAAAAGTAAACGTGCATAAGTATAAAGATTCCATCCTTGTCAATTGTTAAATTGATTTAAACAAACATTTATGTAAATCAATCTGGAAAAATCAAGAGTCGACAAACTGAAAATCCTTAAGCAGATAACATGCCAGAGTTAAAAATAATTGTACTAATTAAAGATACTTATAATAACCTACAAATTTAAGGGAATTCCGAAAATGAAAAGCAATAGTTTAAGTGCAAGCTATTCTCAAACATGAAGAGATAAACTAAACTAGGTCAAAGGCACTCATCGAATCCATCGACCAGGTCTGAAATAGTTGTAGAGGCATAAGATGTTCAAAGAGACAAAGAACTGGACCCGGAAACTTGTGGTGTCTGACTATCAAGACCCGTTCCCTCTGCTTGAGAAGTTAGTCCTGTATCTATAGGTACCTGCATAGCATTAATGAAAGGCTCAGAGGTTGCAAAAAATGTTTCAATCATTTCATCATCTGTACTGACAGCTCCGGTTGGTGATGCATCAAAACTAAGTTCTTCGCGCATCCCTCTTGATGTCATTACGTGACTGAGAAATGAACGTTGAACGCGCCGTGCTTGAGGCCTAGGAGGGACCTGGTCCATATTTGTAATTATTCCAGGCTTCTTTTGACCATTCCCTCCATTTCCACTACCATTTATTGGAGTAAGATTCTGAATTTCCACCTCCCCCTTGCATATAGGACACTTGCTAATGATGTTTAGCCAGTTATAGAGGCAAGACCAGCAAAACAAATGACCACAAGAAGTCACAACAGGGTCATTTGCCACCTCTATGCATATTCTACAGTTAAAGAAACTCTCTGCATTCTTAGTAGACTTTTCCTTATTCCGGGACTGACTCCTATCGCTTCCAAGATCCATCCTTCTGAGATTTATCTTGCATTGGGAAAAAACAACCATAAGTTTTTGGTCAACGTGTTAAGTGTTGACAAAGTGTAGCATTGAGTTTAAACAATTAAACCATGTTTATCTTTCTTTGAGATTTTTTTTAAAAATACTTCTAATCTCATAAGTTTTATAGATTTAACACCGTTAAACAATGAAATAATCTATCAATATTATTAAGGCTAGACTATATCACTCACAAACCTAATGCAAACAAGTATGTACCTTTAGTCAAAATGAAATAGTTTAGCTTTATCCCCTAGATCCCTGCACCAAACATTTTCATTCCTCTTGAAATGAAAGAGTAAAACTTTTTGAAAATATTTCATCACGATAAACAAATCTAAGAAAATAAAAATAAAATGGCATAATAAGCAAAACAAACCTTCACAAATGTTGAGAGTGATTGAACCTATTACAATTCATATTCCGTTTCTCATGATTTTAAACGGCTTCCAATTTTTTTTGTATAAAACCTACAAGAGTTGAATGTTCGAACAAAACTTACGACCCTTTTAATATTTTTGGATGTTGGATGTAATAATTACATAATTGTGTAACAACTGTGAATTGATTACATGAATCAAGTTTGTAAAAATTAAATGACAGATTTCACATTCTTAAAATCCTAAGTACTAGTAAGTTTTGCAAATTGGATTTGGTAAATATCTAAGAGTATTTTGTTTTAAAAATCTAATAGTGGTTGGATAGACTATGAGGTGGATAAATAAATGCAAAAATATTTCTTGAAACATTAGCAATATTTATTGTCTTTCACTTTATAATAATGGTCACTTTATGATCATGAATCTTATCACTTCACCGTCCCCATAAATTTATATATTGTTGTATTTTTTAATTTCTTTAAAAATTAAAAATAAATTTACTCAATATATTAAAAGAGATATTATCATGTAAGATTTTGTCAAATTATATATGTATATATATATATATATACAAAATGTTGCATTTTTTAAACTTACAATTATGTCCAACTTAATTACTAAACAAGTACATTAGTGGAACATAGGGAGTAAATTTTAGTTTAATGAAATTTGTTATTCGATCTAACATGTAAATAATTTCTACACTAATTTTTTTATTGTATCATTGCTTTAATATTTTTTTCTGAATAACATCCGGCAGCACTTGATTGACTGGTGTGTAGATATGTTTTTTGTTTACATGACACTGCCATTATTTTTTAAGGTCTATCACTATTTTGAGTGGTTAAAAAGTGCATATTTTTTTCTTTTAACACCTGCAAAATCTATGATGGGATACATGCATGTCTCCCACTATGGTAAAATTTTGTAATTTGTGTATGCATAATCCTTCACCTAGAGGTATTGTATTGGTATTTTCATAATCTTTCACTTGGAGAATATACTTTGAAAATGTTGTTTATGTATTTCTACAACTGCGAAGATCAACTACTTCCTTCGTAGTTTATTAGCCATTTGGAGGACCCTATCAAACGATAATCCAATATCGCACAATATATTTTCCTTGGAAAACTATGGGTCATAAAGAAAATATTGAAAATCAAAATCGTTTGGATTATAAAAGAAGAGACTTATGAGACATAACTAAACAAAATTGGGATAATTAATTGAAAATTTTCCCAAAATTCATACAACTAGTTCATTTTATTAAAAATAATTGAGGGACTCAAATTTAAAAGGTATATGTGCTCGTATCGATAAGCTCAAACCAAAAGTAGAATTAGAAGGCCAAGGTACTTTTTTTTCAAAATGCTGAATAAAACTAATCAATGCAAATGGGCAATTGAAACTCATTTTATTTCATGAAAATGACTAGATGTTGAAGAAATGAACAAACAATGATAGTTGAACAAATGGGATCAAGTAAAATTTATACATGGTATGCGTGTTAAAACCCATCCTGGCTTGCCGTCTTCGCTATATTTCTTTTTTTTAACCATTGATATTGATGTCTTGCATGAAGACCTTTCTCTTCAGAATGAAGATAAACTTAATATTTAAACAAGTTTTCATGCTAAATTTGTTGATAGTGACTATTTCTTGTTATGCAATGTCTTGGCTACTCAAAAAATGACTAAGTAAATAACAAGTAGTTGATGAGAATTACACTTAATTTCTCAAGGTGTTCAATGTCTTCATGTAAGTAATCATGTGATCTTATTTTGACTTGACATAGTTTTGGATATGGATACTATTTTATAAGGTGGTTCATGGATTTTGTCATCACTATTTGCTTTCTCTATGTTTGTTGGATAGTGATCGAGTCGGTATGCACATGACCCCTTGAGTTTTCATAGTTAGTTGAAACTTAATTTTAATCTTTTTGCACTACAAGAAACAACACCTTTTACCTCGATTATGGATGAGTTTTTACCTCAGTTTTTTTCCTGAAAATAATTGAGGTAAATAGTGAGGCGACGTGGTTCATAGCCAGGGTAAAAATTATTTTTTTACTTAATTTTTTTCAAGAAAAAAACACGGTAAAAGGATTTTAACCGACCCCATGACCAACGTTGTTCAAGATGATTTATGGCCGACGGATACGGTATCAATCGATGTCTTGCTTACCGAATGCATAACCAAAGCCATGAAGCGATGTCGTGTTTACCAAAGGCGTCGCATTGATAGATGCCTAGTGTTTTTCAAATTTAATGCCTGGGCAATGACATTTCTGTCATTTATGGACGTTGTCATAGTATCAATTCAACTGATGTCTTACGTGAATGGTCGACGTCGATAGATCCTACTTCCGTCATGTTCATGCGAGATGTCTATTACTTCCTTTTTATTTTATTTTATCATCCAATGACACATTTATTAAATCGTAGATGGCACAACTATTGGTCAAACAACAAAAAATATTTAATTCAAGTTCATTTAAGCTAAATGTAAGCTTTAACAAAACAACCATTGTAAAAACATATGACAAGATTTTATTTTTAAAAAAACTACTACAAACTTAGAATACATATTAATATGCTTAAATCGAATGTCTCTATTATCGGAATCCAATCTCCCTTAGTACATTGGAAATCCACTGATAGTTGAATGATAGTCAACTTCAATTCTTCTATACATTTAAAATCCTTTGATAATTCTCTCCGTCATGTTACTAAATATTAACACAAACCATAGTTATTGTTATAAATAGGAAATTCACAACTAAAATACACCACAATCATTCGACCTTTAATCTTGTTAGTTAGTCCTGGCTTGGCTTCTTTCATAAATTGACATACATGCCCAAGGTTTTGACCTTTAGCTTTGTTGGGTCAACCGTGATTTGACTTCTTTCGTACATTGATATACATGCAAACATGTCTGACCTTTATTCTTTTTAGGTCAACTGTGGCTCGACTTCTTTCGTAAATTGACGTACATACCAAAGGGCTCAACATTTTATCCTTATAAGGTTAACCGTGTCTTAACTTTTTTTCATAAATTGACATACATACCAAAAGGTTTGACCTTTAGATTTGTTAGATCAAGCGTGGATTGAATTCTTTCATAAATTGACATTAAATTCAAAAAGTTTCAACCTTTAGTCTTGCTACGTCAACCGTGGCTTTAATTCTTTCATAAATGGACACACATGCTCAAAGGCTCGACCTCTAGTCTTGTTAGGTCAATCGTGGCTTGGCTTCTTTCAAAAATTGACACAAATACCAAAATGTTTGATCTTTAGTCTTGTTAGGTCAACTGTGGCTTTAATTATTTCGTAAATTGACATACATTCCTAAATGTTCTACCTTGTAGTCTTGTTATGTCAACCGAGACTTGACTTCTTTCGGAAATTGACATACATACCAAACGGTTAAACCTTGAGTATTTTTAGGTCAGTTGTGGCTTGATTTCTTTCGTAAATTGACATACATGCTTAAAGGTTTGACCTTTAATCTTGTTAGGTCAACCATGATATGATTTTTTTGTAAGTTGACAAACATAGCAAAAGTTTTGACCTTTAGTATTATTAGGTCAACTATGTATTGACTTCTTTCGTAAATTGTCATACATATCTAAAGATATGACATTTAGTCTAGTTAGGTCAATTTTGGCTTGACCTTTTCATATTTGGCATACATGTTAAAACGTCCGACCTATAGTCTTGTTAGGTTAACCTTTGACCTGCTCCTCGCGGGGTAATTATCTAGGGAGAAATAAACTCATGAAGTGCAAGATGATCAACGATAAAGATTTCTAACTCACTCTCATAATTACTTATAACTACAATAAGGTAGCTAATGGTAAGTCTTGGGTCATTCACAAAGACACTAGTATTTAAGAGTTAGCCTTACACAACTCACGATTGGGCGTCACCTATTTCCTGTGTCAGGATTAGCTAGTACTAAACAAGATTGGGGGAGGGGTTGTACTAACAAATACGTGCATATAACTAAAATTAAGTAATGTATGAATTAACTAGTATTCGGGGGTATCCGCGTAACATGGCCAATTAAATTACTTTGATCCTATATTATATCACATTTAGACCTATAAACCTGATCTCATACGGCTATCACATAGTGTGAAGATGGCAAGGAATTCCCAATGTTCATCACAAAAAGGTTCCGTTCCATTAAAACTATCTCGCGACCTTCGTAATTAGGGATGTGCTCCGATCTTTCCAACTCTGCTTCATCCCCATAACCTCACTTCCAATACGAAAAATCCTCTTCGAAGGAACTCAAGCCTTACAGGCAACATTGTTGAGCATGGAAGTGAGTCTAATACGTCAAGGGCACTCAACTATGGACACCAACCCAAGGCCCGGATAGGCAAATGAAGTGGTATCTTGTGATGACTCTAGGTTTGATATAACCCTAGTTGGTACACACTACCATGATTATCTATCAGGGTAAGCCAAGGGTTTTACTTCGTTAGGAATTAGTCTAAAACACCTAACATGCAATCACTCACATAACTAGCCAATTATAATTAGAGTCCAACGATCGCCAAGTTACTTTCATGATAACATGAATGCCCTCATCTCCCCGGTACTCTCAAGACTACAATGGCCTAATCTAATATTCCCAAGATAGCATTTTAGCCTAGCACGATATTATACTATGCATAGAATTATGGTGTATCATAAAACATGCCATGGCATAAATCATACGTGAATGGAAACTACAAATCATGCTAAAATATTCATATGATATAAAAAAATAGGGTAATCTAGAATATCACAAAATCAAAAATCATGTCATAATGCAAATACTACCCCAAGATAATAATTACTCCAGAGAGGATAAACCCAAAACAATAATTCTATTTAAGGTCATAAGGCAAGAACTAGAGAAATAAATGAAGAGAGGAGAGAGACCAATTCTCTTCCTACCTACTAGAATGGAAATGAATAATGTCCAAAAGTTAAACCCTGGAAGACTAAAGATAGTATATATATAGTAGATAGATTGTGCCCTAAATGGCCCAAAGAGAGTAAACCCTAGCAGCAATGTTGGCACGACTCATTCTATAATGCGCGTTTTTCCCAGCACAACCAGGGAAATAGAGTACAGAACGTGGATTGGAGGGTGTTCCTTGCCCGTACTGATGGCACAGGTCGTGCCAAGTTGCACACCCATCGTCTGGAGCTCGTTCCTTTACTTCTAAGTGCCCGGGCCATGCTTGTTTGCATGGCCTATCGTCTGGAGATTATTTTGAGGGTCTTTTGATGGCATAGGTCGTGCCAAGTTGCATGACCCATCGTCTGGCATTGTGTTTTTTAACTCCTGAGCACGGGTCGTGTTGGTTTCTACGGCTCATATCCTTGGTCTCGTTCCTCTGGCATGACCGATGGCATGGGTCGTGCTATGTTACACGGCCCGTATCATTCTCGACTTTTCCAAACTTTGCTCTTTTCTTCTCTGCATCCATCTACTACCATGTTTAGACTCGTGGCCTTTATTCTTCTACTATCCTTACGAATAACCTTCTCTAAGCTATCTGAAGTACTTATGAGTGATCTACAATTGAAGCCCGCAAAAAGGATCTGGATGCTTGTAAGGACCAAAAATCCATTAGACCTAAAATATACTACAGAATGAAGGATTTAGATACAAAAACTGAAAGTGGATATCTAAATCCCTTATGATGTAAACTTTTCTAAATCTAGCAATCTACCAACAAAAAGACAATGAAAGAGATGTTAAATGTTTTGAAAATTACATGGATTTGATGTCTTATCAACCACCGTTTAACCTATTTTGTAATTTCACATAGATACCAAAAGTATTGAACTTAAGTCTTGTTAGGTTACCTGAGACTTGAATTCTTTTGTAAATTGACTGACATACCCAAAGGTTTCACATATAGTCTTGTTAGGTCAACCTTGGCTTGAATTATTTCGTAAATTGACATACATACCAAAAAAACTCTCCCTTTAGTCTTGTTAGGTCAACCAAGGATTGACTTCTTACGTAAATTGACATGCATACCAAATATTTTGACATTTAGTCTTGTTAGGTCAACCCCGACTTGACTTATTTTGTTAATTGAAATAAATACAAAAAAATTATTGAAATTTAGTCTTGCAAGGTGAACCGGTGCTTAAATTTTTTCGTAAATTAACATACATGCCCAAAGGTTTAACCTTTACTCTTGTTAGGTCAACTATGACATGACTTCTTTCTTAAATTGACATACATACCTAAAGTTTTGACCATTATTTATGTTAGGTAAACCATGGCTTGAATTCTTTCATAAACTGACATACATGTCAAAATGTTCAACATTTAGTCTTGTTAGGTCAAACTTTGCATGACATCTCACGTAAGTTAACATACATGCCCGGTGATTTAACATTTAGTCTTGTTAGGTTAACCGTGTCTTGAATTCTTTCTAAAATAAATATACATGCACAGAGGTTCGATCTTTACTCATATTATGTCAACTATAGCTTGAATTTTTTTCATAAACAGACATACATACTAAAGGGTTTGACCTTTAGTCTAGTTACGTTAACAGTCGCATGAATTTCGTAAATTTACATACATGTCAAAAGCTTTGACCTTTAGTCTTATTAGATCAAGCGTTGTTTGACTTCATTAGTAAATTGACATACATGCTAAAAGGTTCGACCTTTAGTCTTGTTAGGTCAACCGGTGCTTGACTTTTTTCATAAACATACATGCCCAATGGTTTAACCTTTAATCATGTTAGGTCTACCGTGACATGTCTTTTTCATAATTTGACATACGTACAAAATAGTTGACCTTTACTCGTGTTAGGTAAACCGTGGTTTGAATTCTTTTGTAAATTGACATACGTACCAAAAGGTTTGACCTTTATTCTTGTTAGGATGACCCTCGATTGAATTCATTCGTAAATTGACATATAAGCCAAAAGATTTTAATTTTAGTCTTGTTAGGTCAATCATGGCTTGACTTCTTTGAAAGTTGGCATACATACAAAAAGGTTCGACCTTTTAATCTTGTGAGGTTAATCGTGCCTTAACTTCTTTTGTAAATTGAAATACATGCGAAAAGGTTTTACTTTTAGTCTTGTAAGGTTAACCGTGGCTTGAAATCTTTTGTAAATTGAAATACATACCAAAAGATTCAACCTTTAGTCTTGTTAGGTCAACCAAGTCTTGACTTCTTTCGTAAATTGACACACATGACAAAGTACTTCACCTTTAGTATTTTTAGTTCATTGTGGCTTGGCTTCATTCGCAAATTAAAATAAATGCTTAAAAACTCAACCTTTAGTCTTCTTAGGTCAACTAATACTTGAATTATTTCCTAAATTAATATGTAAGGCCGAAGGTTTAGCCTTTACACATGTTAGGTCAATCGTGACATGACTTCTTTTGTAAATTGACATACATATAAAAAAATTGACATTTCCTCGTGTTAGGTAAACCATGGTTTAACTTCTTTAGTAAATTGATATATATGCCAAAAAGTTCAACCTTTAGACTTGTTAGGTCAACCCGGCTTGACATCTTTCTTTCATTGATATACACGCCCAACGGTTTGACCTTTAGTCTTGTTAAATCAACCATGTCCCGACTTCTTTCTTAAATTGAAATACATGCTTAAAGGTTCAACCTTTACTTGAATTAGGTCAACCGTGGCTTGAATTCTTTCGTAAACTGACATACCTACTAAAAGCTTCAACCTTTTGTCTTGTTAGGTCAATTGTGGCTTGAATTTTTTTGTACATTGACATACATGCTAAAAGGTTCAACCTTTAGTCTTGTTAGATCAACCGTTGCTTAACTTCTTCCGTAAATTGACATACATACCAAAAGGTTTGAAATTTTAGTCTTGCTAGGTTGACCAAGGCTTAACTTCTTTCGTAAATTGACATAAATTCCAAAACATTCTATCTTTATTCTTGTTAGGCAATCGTGGCTTGACTATTTTCTTAAAAGGATATACATACCAAAATGTTTGACCTTTAGTCTTGTTAGGCCAACCATGGATTGACTTCTTTTGTAAATCAACATGTATATCAAAAGGTTCGATCTTTAGTCTTGTTATGGCAATTGTGGCTTGACTTTTTTTTGTTAATTGACATACATGCCAAAAGTTTTGACCTTTAGTCTTGTTGGGTCAACCGTGGATTGAATTCTTTTGTAAATTGACATGCATACCAAAAGATTCAACCTTTAGTCTTGTTAGGTCAACCGGAGCTTGACTTCTTTCAGAAATTGATAAACATACCTAAAGATTTGACTTTTTAGTCTTGTTAGGTCAACCGGGTTTTACTTCTTTCATAAATTGACATAAATGCAAAAGGGTTTGACCTTTAGTCTTGTAAGGTTTACCGTGGCATGAATTCTTTCGTAAATTGAAATACATACCAAAAGGTTCGACCTTTAGCCTTGTTAGGTCAACCAAGCCTTAACTTCTTTCGTAAATTGACTTACATACCAAATGTTTTGCCTTCAGCATTGTTAGTTCAATCGTGGCTTGGCTTCATTCGTAAATTAACATACATGCCCAAAGTTTTGACTTTTAGTCTTGTTAGGTAAACCGGTGCTTGAATTCTTCCATAAATTAAAAATACATGCCCAACGGTTGAACATTTACTCTTACTAGGTCAACCGTGACATTACTTCTTTCATAAATTGACATGCATACCAAATTTTTTATCTTTATTCATATTAGGTAAACCATTACTTGACTTCTTTCGTAAATTGACATACATGTCTAAATTTTCAACCTTTAGTCTTGTTAGGTCAACTATGGCTTGACATCTTTCGTACATTGACATACATGCCCAACGGTTCGACCTTAACTCTTGTTTGGTCAACCATGTCTTGAATTCTTTCTTAAATTGATATGCATGCAAAAAGGTTCGATTTTTACTCATGTCAGGTCATGTGGTTTGAATTCTTTCGTAAACTGACAAACCTACTAAAAGGCTCGACCTTTAATATTGTTAGGTCAACTGTAACTTGATTTGTTTTTGTAAATTGACATACATGCTAAAAGGTTCAACCTTTAGTCTTGTTAGATCAATCGTTGTTTGACTTCTTTTGTAAATTGACATTCACCAAAAGGTTTGAACTTTTAGTCTTGTTTGGTTGACCGAGTCTTTAGTTCTTTTGTAAACTTAGATGCATTCCAAAACGTTTTACCTTTAGTGTTCTTATGTCAACTGAGGCTTGACTTATTTCTTAAAATGACCTATATACCAAAAACTTTGACCTTTAGTCTTGTTAGATCAGTCGTGGCTTGACTTCGTTCGTAAATTGACATGCATATCAAAAGGTTCGATCTTTAGTCTTGTTAGGTCAACTGTGGTTTGACTTTTTTTTCATAAATTAACATACATGCCAAAATGTTTGACCTTTAGTCTTGCTAGGTCAACCATGATTGAATTCTTTCGTAAATTGATATACATACCAAAAGATTCGACCTTTAGTTTTGCTAGGTCAACCGAGGCTTGAATTCTTTTTGAAATTTACATACATACCAAAAGGTTTGACCTTTTAGTCTTGTTAGGTCAACCGTGGTTTTACTTCTTTCTTAAATTGACATACATGTCGAAAGGTTAGACTTTTAGTCTTGTAAGGTTAACCGTTGTTTGAATGCTTTCATGAATTGAAAGACATGCCAAAAGATTCGATCTTTGGTCTTGTGAAGTCAACCAAGCCTTTACTTCTTTTGTAAATTGACATACATACCAAAAAAAAATTAGCTTTAGTATTGTTATTTCAACTATGGCTTGGCTTCATTCGTAAATTGACAGACATGCCCAAAGTTTCGACCTTTAGTCTTTTGGGTTAATCGGTGCTTGAATTCTTTTGTAAATTAATATTCACGCCCAAAGGTTTAACCTTTATTTGTGTTAGGTCAACTGGGACATGACTTACGAAAATTGACAAACATACAAAAAGTTTTTATTTTTACTCATTTTAGGTAAACTGTGGCTTTAGTATTGTTGACTTTTCTTCGTAATTTGACATACATGTCAAAATGTTTAACATTTGGTCTGTTAGATTAACCGTAGCTTGAAATCTTTTGTGCATTGACAAAAATGCCCAATGGTTCAACCTTTAGTCTTGTTAGGTCAACTGTGTCTTGACTTCTTTCTTAAATTGACATAAATGCTACAAGGTTCAACCTTTAGTCTTGTTAGAACAACTGTGGCTTGGCTTCATTCCCAAATTAATATACATGCCCAAAGTTTTTACTTTAGTCTTTAGGAATAGATCACACCTTCAATGTCATCCACATAGATTGGTGTGACTGACGACCTTGCCTCATCCTCATTCATCCCACCTTCAATTGCAAGTTGGACATCCTTCTCATAACGGTCATGGACCATTTGGATTGCGGATACAGATTTTTATTTATTTTGGAAATATGTATCTTATCATCCCTCATCCCCTAAGTTAAGATGTCATAACCTAGTCACTAATAAATAGATGTTAATCTAAATACACATAAAAACTTAAAGAGGTGGACTAACGTTCCGTTCATTCTCCATGGCCTTTCTCTTGTGAATCTCCCAATTTTCTGGTTAAATGTGGGGTATAAGTTAACCATGGATGATCTCCCTTCTTATTGGAGAATATGTAATCTCTAGATAGGGTGTATTTGTTCTCCCTCCATCTCTTGGATAACATATACATCACCTTCCTCCTCAAATCTTCCATGTCAGGAGAATCTATCCCTCTATAAAATATTCCATGGGTTACGATATGAAAATCAAAGAGATAATATAGGGGTAAAAAAGGGTGTTTGTTTTAAGTGCATAATTTTAAATACCTGTACCTTGCACTCCATCCATAGGATGTCTTTATACTCCTTAGGCACCTAATGCCAATTATCATACTCTATGTCAACCCTCGTCCTACCAACCTTCCCAACCCAACTAGGTCACTTTAAATGTTCCTCTCACAAACATTTACCCAAATTGTTGAGGATCAACAAAGTAAACACTTTCCTAGCCATTTGATGTTCTATTGTCCTACCATTATTCCAACCTCTTTCGACCCCTCTCCTTCTTCATCCTCATTGGTTGTTGTAGAGGCATTTTCAACATTCACACGTGTGAGGTCATCACATGTCCTTTTTTGGGACATTTATTTATCTAAATATCATGTGAACATCAAACGGGACATCCAGTTCAATTTTCAAACAGAATGGTAATAAAAATCATTTTCAAAACTCTAGCACTAAAAAAATAACTTAGTCATTATTGAAAATGGAAACATTGATAATATCCATACTAGATTTCTACACAATATTTCAAATGAAACTATACAAGTGGATTTCTTCGACAAAACCCAAGAATGTCATAATACCACTTGAGCGGAATTCCACACATTGATTCTAAATAGAGTGATGTTTACCTTCTAATACAATGAAATGGATTTGCACTTGTCATGATCACCATCTCCCACCACATTTCATGAACACAAAGCCTAACTCCCAAATCTCCCCACATGTTTACAAATTTTAAGAAATGTGAATTATTAATGAGATCAACTAGGGTTTGTTAATAGTTTTTATAATCAAAAAACAAAAATAAGGAGTGATTTGGGTAAGAATTGAAGAAGGGAAGGGCAAAGAAGGGTTTTTGGGAAGAAAAAAAGAGAATACACACCCAAAAAGGGGCATTAAAGATGTTTTGAAACGCCTTTAATGTCCTTCAAACCTAATGGCCCGTCAGTTGACATCCGAGCTCAAAACTGGGTTGGGAGTTTGTTCCTAGATCGGAAGATGATCTTTCCCATGTTATGATAGATCAGAACTAGTCCCGAGCATGGAAGTAGTGAATGGTATTCAAAATAAATAGGGAAACATTTTGAATCCAAAATCCCAAAATTATAGAAAACCCTAGCAGACGAAGGCATCACCTCATACTCAATCAAATTATTCTAACTTCAATAATGGCTAGGAGTTGTAGAGGTAAATCAACAGGAGCGGCGTCAACGAGGAGTCACTAATTGTTCCTGGAGCACGGTGATAGTCCAAAGTTCTTCAATGAAGGGGCCGAACAGAGGTATGTGAATTTCCATCATCTCAAATGTATGAATCCTTAAATCGTTCTTACCACCGACATTGGTCAATTTCATTTAGGTTATTTGCTAAATTACTTTAAGAACTCCCAGTTTGACAAATTACTGAAAATATATGAGTCGGTTTATTACGATGAAGTGCTTCAGTTCTATGCTAACCTAGGCCAGAGAAAAACAACCATGACCTCACAAAGGTGAATGGCGTTTTGATACCCATTAAAATATTTACTATAAATGAGGTATTAGGTTGCAACTATACCAATCCATCTACTTTTGTCTCCGAGGATATGCATGGGCCCTTAGAAATTTTCCACCAATAGAGTTGGCCAGCTATTACAGAGTACACCCTTCTTTGTCCCATAGCCATGGGTAAAAAATATTTTCATAAGGAGGGTAGCACATCGGGACATGCTAAGAAATATGACGTGGGGGTACCAACATTAGACCAAAGGTTGGTATACGAATAGATATGTTTGAACGGACTTTCTTTGGGTGGTTATGCCTACGAGCCCACCATAGGTAATTTGATAATATTCTACTATGTAATGGGAGGGATTAAGATTAACCCCGACTGCATAATCCTCAATTATATGCTTATGGAAGCTGTCGGGAAAAAAAGAATCTCTCGCATGGAGGATGGGTTAATCTTGTAGATAGACCATTGTGTGTAGAATATTATGATAGGCGGTGGTTTGAGTACAAACGCTTGTTGTTAAGGTTCGATAGCAAGTATGAGTATCAGACTATTTCCGGAGCCGCTAGCAAAGCCGTTAAAAGAGAAAGGGAGGATATAACATCAAGGAGCGAGTCATCTTCATCTCGTAAGTGGCATTAACATTTAGTACACATAAAGTAAACATGAATTTGTATTGCTTATCACCATTTAATTCTATATTTTTATTTTCAATTTTTAGGTTTGGGAAGATCCTTGAAGAGCACGATTAGAAGGTACATGGCATGCCTTGGATTGAACATTAGTTCATTGAACGTGGAGATTGAGGCGCAGGAAGCTAATCACACCAAGTTTGTTGTGTAGTCTTTCTTGCGCATCGACCAAGGATATGAAGCCAACATGCCTAACTTCAAGCCTGTATTCTCCGATGATGTTGAGGATTAAGATGATGAAGAAGATGGAATTGAGAATGAGGTGGAAGTGGAAGTGGTGAAGGGTGGAAGCAATGATGATGCAACCGACCCAGAAATTGAAGAAATGTTAGCGAATGACCCATAGTGGAAACATTTAATTTAATTTTTTTGTTAAAGGAAATTAGATCATTTTTTGTGGATTGTGTTGTTAGAGGATTGTTAATTACGATTGAAACAAACAATGTTCGTGATTTACAGATTTTTTTTATCAATGGTTAACATGTATTTGTGTTTTGATGATTGTCGGTAACTCTATTGTGTTCTTGGTGGATTGTTGGTTATGCCATGGTATTATAATCATAGCATTTTTTTCTTCACCTATAAAAGTTTTGTGATTATGGAATGCAAATAAGAAAACAACATCATATCTAAGGATTGACCATTCATTCCAAAATGATTCCGAGTTCGGAACTTATTCGGCGAAATGTTAAATTGTCCCAGATGATGTTCCTAATTTGGAACTTGTTTGGTGAGAATTTATGAGGCATCCAATTAAATTGCTTACGAGTTCGGATCCTGAATTTTGAACACTTGGGCATTTTCTGGTCCTCCTCCTGAAAAACAATGTGTCACTTTTTTTTCACCAATTAATTTCTTTCCAAACTCGGAAGAATGAAATCATATATTTTTATAAAAAATTACTCAAGAAGCTGTTCCGAGTCCAGAATTAAGTATCATCGCTTCAATTCAAAGATCATATCATGTTACGAGCTTGGAAACGTTTTTCTTATTTGAGAAACACGATTGCTCTTCATTTTCCCCAAATCAAAAACTCGAGTCTTTTGGTCTAAGTCATCTCACAATTGATCAAATAATTTTTTATGAGATGATAGCTCGATGCATTGTTCCGACACCCGGCCATATCACGGAGCCCACGTATACCACCCTAATGATGTTTTACTATATTATCGAGGGTAAGAGAATTAATCCTTGGTCGGCAATATTGAAGCATATGATGTGGGTTCCATCATCGAAGAAGGTGATTAAGAATCTTCCCTATGGAAACTTGATAACATCGATTTTGCAGAGTGTGGAAGGGATTCCGATGCATGGGGAGAAGAATGCTTGTCAGTATTTTGACAAGCAATACTTTATGAAGAAGAAGTGGGTGAAATTCGAACACAAGTGGTTCCACAAGAGTTGTGATGAAACGGACAACAAAAAAAGGCCATGGATTGAAAAAGGTACGGTTACTAAGGTTCTTTTTTTTGAAGTGATTTAGTTAATAACAATTTCTAATTTTTTAGTGCAGAGGAATCGGACTCCAAATTCTTGAAGGGATACAAAACTTGTTACAAGTGGATGCGTAATAAAATTTTCCAATTGAGAGAGCGGGCGTGGAAATTAGAGAGTCGCCAACATGCTTTTGAACGTGAATTTCAAGTTTCAAGGAGATCACGCTCATCAAGAGCCTCTTCTATATGAAATAGTTATATTGGCTAAGGTTAATTGTAACTTGATTGTGTTTGAAAGTTGCTAGGATTTGAAACTTACTTTTGACTTATAATTTCCAAAATATTCGCAAAACTACATTATTCCGGGTTTTAGGATTATGAACTTCTTAATTTCAAAAATTCTCCTCACTTTTGGTTGATTTAATAGCTCTCTTACATGAAATGATTTTGTTATAGCTCATTGATTTTGATTACACATAATGCATGTGATTATATGGTAAAAGAATCGATTTGACCATTGGTCCCGACTAAGTTCTGAACTCAAAAGTAGTTTGGTCACTTAAGTAAACGCCACAAAATCACCTATACAAAACCTAACGTGACTTGCATTTCTTTCTTTTGTGCCTCTTTTTCTTTCCCTTTCTTCTCTTCTTAATCGTCACTTGGTCGTCAACTTAAATTCTTTCGACATGATCTGTGCTACCTAAATAGGTAGACAAAGTCGATTCATCCTCTTAAAGGAAAATATCATCATCGTTTAAACCCGTCAAACCATTTTGACCGAAATCAACCACATATTCAAGCTCAAATTCCTTTAAAAATGCCCTCTTATCTTCGAAAACTCTCTCCCATCTAGGATCAGCCGGATCTTGAACATAATATACTTGAAGCGCTTGTGAGGTTAATATGAATGGATTATCTCTCCATTTGTTCTGACTTCGATCAACCAATGTGAAGTCCATTGCCCCAGTTCGCAGGCCACAGTGAAAATCAACCCATTGTCATTTAAATACAGTTACAATATAACCATCCACAAGTAAAGAAATAGATTTAAATTTTAATTGAGTGCATTCATACATAGGACTACACAACTAAATTATTCCCAAGAAATTTATAGTAATTTTGTTTCATTAGACTCGGTTACATGGACATGGTTTATTGTGTATAATACAATGAGTGATGAACATGTATACCGATTGTAATGAAAAATACAATATAAACTAGTGCATCACACTTAATAATTTTTGTCATTCAGATTACAGTCCAATTAGATGGCATTGTTCCATATAAATTACAATTTCAAATTAATATTAATTGAAAGTAGTAAAATAATATATTTGTATTAGCGTCCAATGCAATATTAATTGTTATGTAAAATTTAGTGTTATTGGTTGGAGAAAAATGGAGCAATTCGTATGAATATACTGGAGATTAATACTTACTGTTTACCCAGTAATAATAATATTATTATAGTAATTTACCGTCCACTTTTTAAGGAGTTAGTTTAGGGACATATGTGATTATGTATTTGAACTGATATAATACACTCAAGGGATACGATAATCACTATATCCCTAGGGTACAGTATAATTTGGCAAAATGTAGTTCAGTTACTATAAACCACCGATTTTCCTTCTGTGTAACACCAAAAAAAGGTTTTTATGGTCGGAGATGATCTAAGCATCATACTACGCCATTTGAATAAAAATTAATGATTTTTTGAAATACATATCAATAACTTACTTACTATGACACCATGTCACAATAATTTCAATGAATATTACGACATGAATAAATGTTTCCCTATATGTGCTCCATCGTAACTTAAATGCATGGAAAATTTGTATATATATATAACCTGTCGTAACTTGTAATATTATGAACTGAACGTAACATCGACCCTGGTAACTTTCAACGAAAACCAAATTCACATGAGGTATACGCTTGTTGTTGCTTTAAATGAATTCAAAAAAAAATGCAGTCTATTAGTCCATGCTATTTTCATTAATCGACGTGGTCGCAAATGTTCATGTCTTTATAGATTGTATGTCTTTATATTTTCTCATCTATGAAAATAGTCGTTGATAACAGTTTTTAACTTTTCCCCATCTACATATATCGTTGCTGACTGCAGTTTAAAATATTTTCTCATGTATACATATCATTGTTCATATTAATTTTGGATGATTTCACTTTATTTATATATTGTCATAATTTAATGGTTAACCAAAACAATCTGGATGTTCAAACTCCCTAGCACAAATCCAAACCCATGCATGAAAACAAATAGAGAAAAGTGCAGATATAACCCTACATAATTGACGAAAGTGCAGATATAACCTTCATGTTTTTGAAAGTGCAAATATAACCC
>JAULKM010110917.1:0-40269 GCA_032355605.1 Rubia tinctorum
TTATCTAAACCCCTTATAATGTAATCCTACCTAAATCTAGCAATCTTCCAACAAAAATATAACAAAAGAGATGTTAATTGCTTCGGAAAATACATGCATTTGACGTCTCATCATAGAGCTCCACACCGACATGGTGTATTAGAGTCTGCTCCATGCCAGCCTGATGTATAGAGACTTAAAGACCATCATTTATTAGGGAGAGAACCCGAGGTGAGTCTGGTTCCCGAGTTGCACCTGGTCAGTCGAACATAACGCCCTGAACCAGTTAATCTAAAACCCTGCTTTCATCCAGGGAAGTCATGCTACAACGTAGCTTATTAATAGCTCATAAGATTAAGGAATAAGCTAAAAAGAGAATACGTTGGATGTGCTTTAGGCCTGGGATTCGGAAGGGCTGAGGTGGGAAGTTGTGGTGTGTCGTCGCTCGCTGACGTTGACCTAATGAACCCTTCAGACTTATTCGCATTTGACCAGGACATTATATGCTTTGACCGAGCTTCTTTGGCCGATGTTGACCGGGCTGCTGATGACCATCGTCCGTAAATTGACCACCGTACACCGTTCATTGACCGTGTGAACGTGCTCCATTTGTTGAACGTGCTCTTTTAACGTCGTTGACCGTCGTGCTCCATTCAATGACCATGTCCACTTCATTGATTGTACTTGCGTTCGTTGACAGTTCAATGACTATTCATTGATAGTCCTTGAACGTCGTTGAGCGATGTGCTCCATTCAATGACCATGCAACTTCATTGATCGTGCTTACGTTCGTTGACCGTTCAATGACTGATCCTTGATCGTCCTTAAACGTCGTTGACCGACGTGCTTCATTCAAAGGCTATACTCACTTCATTGATCATGCTTGCGTTCGTTGACCGACGTTGACCGTGATCCGTTCGGTGCAACGTACTTCGTTCGTTGACCGAGCTTCGGTCGTTAACTGTGCTTCGTTCGTTGAACATGCTCCGTTCATTGATCGACGTAGACCATACTCCGTTAATAACTGTTCGATGATTGTTGACCTGTTTGTTGATTGGAATTCCATCGTTGGTCGGATCACTGTCGTTGACTGGCAATCTGCTGTTGACCAGAGATCTACCGTTGACCTGATCTCCTGAGTTGACTGTTCACCGGAATCGACTGGATCACCGCCGATGACCTCGGTTGACCCGCGTATTGACCGGTATGACCGTGAATGACCCGCATTCTTTGAACTCGTCATCCCTGTTCTGCTTCATCCGAGGTCAACGTTTTCCTATCGGCCGGATGCGAGACCATCACCGGTCGTCTGTTCGGCGGCTGAATTCTGCAAACTCGCCGTCTCCTTGGCCGATTTCTGCCTCAACCAGATCTGCTGCAGCTTTTTTTCTACCGGTTTGCTCAGTCCTTCGTCCTTCGCTCCACTCTGGTTCCTGGTCCTTCGTTTGTCGCTCCGGTATCTTCTCTCCAGCTTCGTCGGCCGTCGCTCGGCTTCGACCTTCTCCCCACTAAGACTACTTATAAACTAATGCTAAGGACAACTAAAACTAAAGAGGGTGGGGGAGGCTGTCGGACGGCCGCCGCCGGCGGTGGCAGCCTCCCCTAGAAATTAGGGTTTAGTTGTGTTATTGTTTTGGTTTTGCTTTTTTTGAGAGAGGAGAAAAGGGTGAAGTGGATCCAAACTCAGTTTTGTTTTAATTTTTTTGAAGTGGTCATATATATAATCTTTGACTGAGATTGATTTGAGTAGTTTAATCCCTCTAAGTTATGAACAATGTTGACTTGAAAATTTCCATAATGATCTGATATAAATTACATATATAGCCTTGTTAGCATACTCCCTCATTTTCACTAAGAGTGACACACTAGGTTTAAACTTTTGAATTAATGCTATATATAGGAGAAGACATAAAGCTAATGATTCCCTCATAAATTGTGTGTGTAGGGGGGTAGGGGGCACTTCACACGGCCTGATGGGCAAGGTACCAATAAAATGAACGGCTGTGGAAAATTACAGCAACAAAAACAAGACTAGAGGTGGTCTACCATCCACTTCTCTTTCACTCTTCATCTCTTTCACGTACCAGTTCTTTGTAGCAGCAACATTGGAATGCCGGAATGGGGTCGTTTGACTGATTTTCAGTGACGTCAAATAGGGGAGTTAGGGGTGGTAACTGGGTGGACGTGTCAAATACGAGTTGGGTTATATGGGTATTGAAAAAATATGGGTATGACTCATTTTATGATGGGTGAAAAATGGGTCGGGTTAAAATGGGTTGAATTAAAACTCATTCAACTCGCGGATAAAAAACCACTTAATTTATAAGTAAAATATGGGCAAACCTGCGGATTTCAACCTATATGGGTTGATATATAAACCCATATAGGATCATAGATTCCGAATTGAAACCAACCACTCGTCTTACCCTCCCTTCCCCGGTCCCAAACCCCGGCTCATAGAGCACATACTTCCAACAACAAAATATGAAATTCTTATGACATCTACAATCCCAATAAATCTACGTATCTCTATATTAGCCCCCTTCTTATAGAGACAAAATTCCTCAATTGATCGATGCCTGCTACTCTATTGGTCCCATTCACAGAACGACTACAGATATGGGTTCACAAATTGTCAAAACACATTGGCACTTTGAAAAAATGCATGCAAGCTCCAGTGGGGTTTATTGTCGTGAAGAGGATACGGAGCTCAGTACTTTTTTTAGAAGTGATAAAAGATGGTAAATAATGGGTCTGGAAAGCAATAAAATGGGTAACCTGCGGGTCTGGCCCATGGGTTTGCTGATTTTATTGACCCGCGGTTAACCCACAAACCCAATCCGTCCGACTTATAATTTTTAATTACTCATTTGACCCGTTACCCATTTTACTTAATACCCATTTACCCATATCCAACCGGGTTTATAAATAGATAACCCGTTTGACCCGCGGGTGATGGTTTTTTTTGGCACCCCTAAGGGAGTTCATCCTCTAACATTTGAGTGAAGGCAAAATTGCCACCCATCGCCACAATGAGGCAGCCCAATGATGGAACACTTCGGTTCGCACCATTAGCCACCTTTCAAACCTGCATAAAAAAACAAAAACAGCTTGGGTTATATATAGATTGGAGAAGCAAGGTGAAAGGAAAACAGGGAAGGAAAAAAGTTGAAATCAACAAGGAGTTAGCTATGGCAGTCCCCATCCCATTGAGCACAACAGAAAGGGGATATACAGCAGCGATTGGGGTAAGCACTTCTACTATACATCATTGGATCAAGGAGGGTCATATTCGAAGCCATTCAAATGCAATAAAACCTCAAATTTCAGCAACTAATCAGCCATATAGGTTATAATACTCAATATCTCACTTAAAGCATGATACAAGTGTAGGAAAAACATATTTTATGGATATGCATCACATTATACATATAGACGAGAAATGGTTTGACATTACTAGAGTCGCGGAGAAGTGCTATTTTCTCCCGGATGAGGAAGAGCCTCGTCGTACAGTTCAAAACAAGAGGTATATAAATGGGATAATGTTCCTTTGTTCCGTATGTAGCCAATCATCAACAATGAAGATGAGGTCATGTTTGATGGAGAAATAGGGATTTGGTCATTTTCACATGAAGAGGCTGCAAAGAAGACAAATAAGAATAGACCAGCCGGTACTTTGGTAACCAAACCAATTCCATTAATCATTCGTGATGTTACTAAAGAGTTCATGCTGACAAAGTTGGACCCAACAATCAAAGGAAATGGTCATTACTAACTAATTTAAACATAACAATTCGACAGGACAATGTAAGACCCCATGTATGTGATGATGATACTGAATTCAGAATGGCTGCAAGTTCGGACGGCTTCAACATAAGATTAGGTTTTCAGCCACCAATAAGCCCAGATTTGAATGTCTTAGATTTGGGTTTTTTTTATACAAAGTTTCCAACACAAGACAAAATCTCGCACATTAGATCAACTCATTTCAGCCACAGAAGCAACTTTTGAAGAATTGGAGCCAGAAAAACTCAACAAAGTGTTTCTAACACTACAATGTGTCATGGTGGAGACAATCAAATGCAAGGGATCTAACCATTACAAGCTACAACATATGAAGAAAGATGCACTCCAACTACAAGGTATGCTACCAAGTGACATAGAGGTTGACACGGAAGTGGTTAGGAAAGGCTTACAACACTTGATAGCAGCAAACAAAGCAAGGGGTTTTGAGTACATTATTCAACAAGTTATGGGATATGAAGGAGGTTTGAATTGCCTTTTGGTTTTTCATTGTGGTTAGATAGGGGTAGGCATGCCTAAAGGATGCAAACACAATGCTAGGTTTTGTTAGTGTGTTTGTGATCCAACCATGGATGTAATGAAAAACATTTGCTTTCAGTTTTCTTAGAATGAATTGGTAGTTATAGAATTCACAAGTAGGTGTAACAGGACAATCTCATGCACATTATCACATACAGGCTGAACAAAACAACCACACAAAATGAACACATATATAAACAGAACAACCACACAGAATACGAAAAATGAACACATATAAATATTTCAACCACATGCAATGCACGCATAGATAAACCCCCTGAAAACAAATTCCCGCAATGAATTTTTATACGAAAAGAACACTTTTGAGCTTGAATACTGTACCTACAAAGGGAACCAAACCTTCCACATATGCATAAATGTTGTTGGAGGAAATTTACCATATTCGTCACTCCGTTATTGACTTAATAACAATTTGTGAACGCAAGGATATACCTGAGAGGAGTCTAGAACCAAGAACTTAATACAGTCACTCAATATGAAATGAACTGATAATAGGAATCTAATTATCAGTAATTCATAGATACACAATATAAACACTTAAAATATACACTAATATCTCATGGGTTCACAGATTATTAACACTGTAATAATATCTTCAAATGTACAAATCTAACGGAAAACGTTTACCTCTGACAAGTCAATTTTCACCATGTTTAGGTCATACACATACTGTTGTGATTCTAATTTTTTTGGCTGAATCTCCCTCTCCGGCTTTGGAGTCGCAAAAGTAGCCGCGTCCTCCAGTAAGTGGTACTCTGCCTCTTCGTCGAATTCGTATGTGTCGGTGACGTCGGGCCATCTCCCAACATCCATGAAATCGTGACAGCCGGACCTGACCCATTTGTAATCAAACTCGACCTCCGGGGACAAGGGTTTTGAGATTGTCGTATCGGCGCTGATGATAGATGTTCAGATCATCGAGGCGGAGAGATGTCTGGAATGCAGCAGGGCGAGGCAGATCAATGTCGGCCAACAACGAGGCTTGGCAGGTCAACGACGAGGTGAAAGATGGTGAACGGTAAGGCTTGGGTGGTCAAGGGCAGGGTTTAGGTAGTCAAGGGCTAGTTGGGGTAGTCAGTGGCGGGTGGTCACATGCGTCATTTCAGGGGACATAGGTTTGCTAGGGTTTAATGGCGAAGAGGGGTGGTTTTGTGAAGGTGACGATTCTCTAAGATTTCAAAGTTTGCATCTTCTATCTATTTATATGGTGGCTTGAAAAGGAAATATTCAAATTTGGGTCAAGATATGGGATACAAAATGTAACCCGGTTCCCAAAATAAGGAGGGAAATGTTAATGTCAGAGTTGGGTTAGTCAATGGGCTAATTCGGTCCTGTTTTGAAAATGAGAAAGATATTTGAGGTAAATTTTTAAATGGTATGAGGATAAAATGATCAAAGTTAAAATTTTCCCTTTCCTTTTTTTTTGCATGGGCTACAGGGGTGCCAAAAAAACAAACATTTTTTAATAAGTGTGTCATTCTTAGTGAAACGGAGGGAGTAGCTAATTTTGGCAATCATAACATATGTGTACCTCGCCAAAAAGTTCTCAATTAAACTTCTTTAGAAAGAGTACCGCATTGTATCGAGGCTTCAAACAACTTCCACCACCACAATTCAATCAGCCTTCCTTCTACATCAACAACTCAATCCAAAGTCACCATCGCTTATGCCTAAACCACCACCACGATGTATTCCCGCGCATCCAAATCACCACTGCACGCCCAAACTAAAACCAATTTTGTATATACAAATGTAATTAATCACACATTAACACTGACACCACTAGGGGTGTTCAACCGGCCTGTTTGTCGGTTAGGCGGTTAATCGGTTTCGATTTCTACTGGTTTATAAAATTTTATAAGGAACCGAATAACCGACCGATAATGTTGGTGATTTTACCAGTTCGGCTAGTATCGATTTCGGATGATGTGTCGGTTATTACCGGTTACAATATATCATTAATTAAAAATAAAAATTATAAATCCATATTAATATTGACTAGTGGTTAGAGCCGGAAAACTTAGAATAAAAGATGAGAATTTTAGGAATTAGATAATTGTGTTGCATAGGATTTGAATAATTTTTTTAATTAATATTAAAATTGTATCGTGAGTTGCCGTCGATAATTATTAGTGTTGGGTAAGATACATCGACTTTTATTTGCATAATTATATACTTTGGTCATAATTATTATTTAAAGATATATGGGCTAATAATGTTGAGTTTAAAGAATAAGTTATTTTGGGTTAGTAATATACAGTTTTCTTATTGGGTTTGTGATCAATACCCAAAATTTAATGAATTATTTTTTGGGGTTGAAATTAATTAATGTGTTATAAAATCTCTTATCGGTTATCCGGTTAGACCGATTACCAAATAATAAAACCGATAAAGAAACCAATTAATTGACATAACCAAATAACCAAAACTGATATTAACCGATTAACCAATTAACCTGAAAACCGAATTAATACCGATTATCGGTTAACCGATTTTTTTGAACAACCCTAGCCACCACCGCATACAAACATGTCGTCCGCTTCCTCCTCATCCCAGTGCCTCACCTGCCACCATCCCCACCCCACCCTAATCTCATCGCCATCCTCATCCTACCTTTGCAAACTTGTCACCACCCTCATCCCACATCTAAGTTTCTTTATACTCCCTCCGCTTTTTTAACCATGACTAGCTTTTACTTTTTGGATGGTTTTTTAACATTGGCTTCTTTCCTTTTTTGGCAAATTCTAGATTGTTTTCATACAATCAATTTACTTTTTACTCTTCTAATGCATTCTTCACCACTAATTATATCTTTTCTAAATTCAAGTGTCAAAAGTAAGTGTGTCAATATTAGTGAACCGCAAGGAGTAGGAAGATGAGTTTGATTCCATGAGTGAGTATCGATGGTGGTTTTCAGCATGTGTGGTGGTGTGGTGGTTTTATGCATGTGTGGTGGTGGATTGAGTATTTCAAAAGTATGGGCGGATATAGGCGGGGGCTGGGGGGGTTAGCCCCTACCGAGATGAAATTTATCGAGAAATATGGGAGTAAATTTTTTCTCAACCCCTCTAATATAAAGAAAAATTGAAAACTATTTTTTTCTTTACATATCAGCCTCTCCATACCATACCATACATGTTTTATGGCTCCGCCCTTATTCAAAAAACTATGCATCAAATGATAGTAATTTCGTGCTTGGTTCCCTGATTTGGGTGGTGGTGGTGTTGTGATTAGTCTGGCTTCATTTTAGATTGAAATGTCAGGGAATATTTGAAAACCACGTTAGCATAAATATACGGTAATAATGTTTTGGGAAATATACAAATATAACCCTATATATTTGAGAAAATGCATATATAACCCTAAGATAATTTTTAGTGCAAATATAACCCTAACTAATTGATGAAAGTGCAAATATAACCTTCTGGTGAGATATCTGGCATTGACCCCCAAAAATGACAAAAATGCCCTTGGACCAAAATATGAATTTGGGGGGGACAATTATAACCTTATCCGCCGCAAGACCGGGTATGGTTATATTAGCACATTATTAAAACTGATAGTGTTATATTAGTACATTCCTAAAACTTATAGGGTTATATCAACATATTCGTAAAAAGTGTAGGGTTATATCAACACAAATTATAAAAGCAAAACCTATAAACATTAAAACCCTATGTCGAAAAACATAACAAAATAACAACCACGTACAGAACACCAAAGGTCATACAATCATCAATCCAAACTAAACTCAACCAAAAAACAAAATATCATCAAAATCCTTATATTTTATACCATATATCCCTCATTTTTCTATTCGTGTGATAGGAAGCAAAAGAAAATCAAAGAATAAAACCCAACACCGCATTAATCTAGTGAATTAAGGGGAATTTTGGATGAAAAATACAATTTTTGAAAGGTTACCACACCTCCACTTCATTGTCCGATGCGTCAACCTCACGAAAGCTCTTTCTTTGCCACTAAAATCACACTTTGGAACGTTAGCAATCGGTAGAAGAGGTTGAAATGGCGGTTTCGTCTGGTTGGCGTTATTTTTTACTAACATGGCACTTTGTTTTTATAATATGTGCTGATATAACCTTACACTTTTTTACGAATGTGCTGATATAACCCTATCAGTTTTAGGAATGTGCTGATATAACCCTACCTGATCCGGAGGTGGTCCGGCGGTGATCAGGTGGTGGTCATGTGGTTGTATTTGTGTATTAATGATGCTAAAGGCAATACAGTCATTTCCTATCTTTTTGTTTTTAAACTTTTCTTCAGAAGACAAAAATGTCTTTTCACAAAATTTCGGCTAAAAGTTGCCGGAAAAGGTTATGTTTGCACTTTCACTCATTATCTAGGGTGTTATTTGCACTTTCAATTATATCAGGGTTATATGTGCACTTTCAATTATATCAGGGTTATATGTGCAATTTCGTCAATTATGTAGGGTTATATCTGCACTTTGCTCTAAAAAATGCAAATTTTGTCAATTTCAAACATGAAAGGGAATCTCAACATCTAAACAAAATGGAAGATAAAGTGCTCATGACAGAAATATTCCATTAGGGAACTTACAATTACAACAATATTTCTATCTAGATTAACTTATAGTCTCCAATACAATCATTAATTTTCAAAAGAAAGCCATCTTCGAATTCCGAGAGTCTAGTGCCATCTTCATCTGAATCAAACTCATAATGGAACGTCTCGTGGAGTTAAATGTTTAACATAGTCCGATTCCATAAAATCTATAACAACTTCAAGTTTAGATCCAACTGATTAGCACCTGGAAACATGTGGTAGCCAATGCATTTAGCACACTTATTAGTATCTTTTGTATGGTTGATTACTAGGTTTAGTTGAGTTTACATCACAAGGAGTTTAGATAGCCTTTGTTGGTTTTCTTGCCTAAAACCCTCGATTTGTAGATTTATTTAGACCTAATGTAAGCTATATCCTTACGAGCATCTAGATCCTATTGTAAGCTTCATTGTAGATTGCTCAAAAGCACTTCAGAGTAGAAGGCCATTCGTGAGAATGGTAGTATATATTTGAAGGTTGTTCGCAAGGATGGTAGTAGACCGAAGACCACACGCTTGATCGTGGTAATAGATGGAAATGCCCCAAGGAAAAAAAGAGTTGAAGTCCAAAAAAAGGTGAAGACTAGAACGACCTGTGCTAGCCGAATTGGTGATGCCTAAGTAAGGGCACATGCTGCAAATAATTGCACGAACCGTGCTGTTCAATGGAGCCGTGCAGCTAAGTATGAGCACCGGTAGGGGCCCTATTGCACAACTCGTGCACCTTGAAGATCAGATTTCTGAAGACTAGCCAATGTCTCGTGTTGTTTCGCACGACCGTGCCATCAGAAAGCAAATTTTTAGCTCCAGCCCGCGACCCACAAAGAATTGCACGGGCCACCACGTTTAGAATTTCACACACTTCCAGCCAACGACCCACGAAGAATTGCACAGCTGCGCAACTCAAATGAATGAGAGATTGTTTCCAACCGGTGGCCCATGCAGTATTGCACGACCTTGCCACACGAGCCATGTACGATTGCACGACCCTGTCCACTATTCCAATTAGGAATTCTCTTGGTTTTTGGGCCTTTTTAAGGATCATTTCCTACATACCAAATAAAGTAGCCTATGTCTACTAAGGTTTAAGTTTAAGCATTAGTTGTAATTTCATTCCCCTAGTAGGTAAAAAGAGAAAGGGAATAACCCTTATCTCTTATTTTGATCTTCATATTTTTGCCTAAAGGCATTAAATCCAATGAAAAGATAAAGTCCAATGTTTAGGAAGTAGTTTATTTTCTTGGACATCTAGTTTGTATACATGATTTTGTAGATATTTTGTGAGAATCTAGGTCTACCTATCCTTTTAAGTTTATGAATATCATGCTTTTCATGTTCCTTACATTCTTGTTAAATGCACGATTGATATCCTATCTTGGCATACACCTTAGTATATGTTTCATGAATGGTGCTACTATCAGTTGTCCCCTTGGGAGTGTCCCCTAGGGTAATAGGGGGAGTGAGAGTTCGCGGCCATGATGGTGTATGCACGTACGTCGTAAGCATCACTCTGATGACCATACTCTAGTAAACTGGAGCATTGTACCCCGATATATGAGGGCATGATAGTTAGTGGTAACTACGGTTGTAGTAATTTGACCATTGTCGTTGCAACCCTAGAATCATCATGAGATGGCAATCCCTTTACCTCTATAGGCCTAGGGAGAATCATTCATAGTGAAGGCCCGATATGTAATTCTTTAGGGGAAAGAGGAGCACATAACGGTTGGACCACTTAACACACTTTCCTAATTACGGATGTGGTGTCGATATAATACGACGTGGGCATCATTGTGTGACAGACAAGGGGAAGTGTTGACTATCGAGCACACTATGTGACATAAAAATTGGGATAGGTTTATACATCATGCATTAGATAGAATCTAGAATCAAAGTACTATACCGATCTTGTAACGTAAATGTCCTTAAGTCTTAGCTTAATATAGTTTAATATCTTTCTTTGCTAGTCTAGTTGTTTATAAAAAAACACCCCCAAAAGCCATGTTTGTAACATTGACTATTCCCGACAAGCAATCAGATTGACGGCCCGATTGCGAGTCTTACATAGTTAACTTTTTAAATTCCCAACATCTCTATGGACGACTCCGGACTTTCCACTAGCTACCCTTTGGTAGTTTGTAGTGAGTATGAGAACATACAAATTTCTATCATTATGAAGCGCTCCTCGAGTTAATTTTATCTCCCGAAAAGTTGGTATTATTAGCGACCTACAGAGTGCGGATCACCAACTCATGCAAAAATTCATGCTCATTGGATACTAGCCTTTGCAGCATATAAGAAAACATGTACAATTCCTAATTCCAAGTGAACTATCAACAAATGAAAATAAGAGTCGTACAAAATACAACTAACAAGTTCACACTCGATACTAACATATGCAACATATAAGTAAACAAATGTAACTCATTATTCAAAACGGACAATCAACAACAAATGAAAACCAAAGGTCATAAACAGTACAACTAACAAGTTCACATTGAATACTAACAGGAGCAACATATAAGTAAAAGGATGAAACTCCTAATTCAAAACAGAAAATCAACAACAAATGAAAACAAAAGGTCATACACGGTACAACAAGTGCACATTGAATACTAACAGGTGCAACATTTAAGTTAACAAATGCAGCTCAGAATTCAAAATGAACAATCAACAAAAAAAGAGAAAAAGGTTATTCATAGTAGAACTAAAAGGTACACGTTGGATAATAACAACTGCAACATAAAAGTAAACGAATGTAGCTCATAGTTTAAGATGAACAATCAAAAAGTTTTGATGTAACTATGAGATTGCAATTCAAAATCGGATCACAGAAAAATGCTCATAGAAACTCAAAACACTCTAAATGATCGTTAATATCCAATGCTCAAGGAAACAAAGAACATACCAAATCGAACAAATATTGAGTAATAATACTCTCAAAAAACCCTTAAATATATGACATACCTGATTCTGAGAATGATGAAGAAGCAAAATAGTGACGACGGAGAAGAATCACGGGAAAGAGGTGGAGAATTGCAGAGAAAAGGTGAAGAAACAGGGAGAAGAGGGGGAGGAACGTGCGACAACGGAGAAAAAAAGAAGAGGGGGTGAAGAGGCTGAGAAATCACCGGAGAGAAGATGGAAATCACCAGAGAAAGAAGAGATCCACTGCCGCAGAGAGAGCAGAAGAAGATCTGCAAAAAAAAAAGAGGAACCAGGGTTATAATGCAATTAAAAAGTTAAATTTTCATTTATTAAAAAAACCTCATTTTGTAAATTAGTCACTGGCCTGCCCATAAACTTTATGGACAAATCACATTTCCTAAAACTTTCTCTTTAACTTTTTTTAATGAATTTGGACTATTCCTTGTTTTTTTTTATATTTATTGTATTTACAACTTTTTTATATTTATTGAATTTGTAGTATTGTACATTCAAATTGGATTTTATTTTATTTCAACGATTAGATATTTTAATAATTAGAATAAATTTACAATTTTTAAGTACTGGTCTAAATTAGTGGTATAATGTTTAGAATTAGTGAAATGCGTTGATTTTTAAAAATATTGAAATTAAATTATTATTTTAAAATATGGTTATCTTTAATTCAGGTTCAAAAAACAATTTCTAAAAGTTATATTAATTTTAGATATTAAAATTTTAAAAATAAATTTCAATCCAAAAATTACAAGTGTATTGTTAAATTTCACATTTCAATTTATTTTGGTAGGTAAATTTATTTAAATTAAATATTGAAGGCAAAATTTGTGACTAGTATAGAGAAAATCAAGTGAGATCTATAGAGTGGTTTCAAAGTGATTTCAACCACCGTGGAAAGAAAAATGGAGTTGTTTCTTTGTGGTTTCAGTTGATGAGGTTGAAGAGAGAGAGAGATTCAATATTTAATAAATGGACACCACAAGAGCGGTTTCAGAGCAATTTCGCCACTGCACATGGTCTAAGTAAAGATATTTTTAACAATTACCTTTAGCTTCATAACATTTTGATCTAGTTCCGCTACTGATTTGCTCCATTACCTATTCCAATGATTGTATTACTTGGATAAAAAATGTCTAGTTCTGCTACTGTGGAGAATGCATAAAAAATGTCTTTTCACTTTCTTCTGGCAAAACGTTACCGGAATGGGTATATTTGCGCTTACATTAACTATCTAGAGTTATATTTGCACTTTGAATTATGAAAAGGTTATATTGACACTTATGTGAAGTATGTAGGATTATAAGAAACACTTTTCTCTTTCATTTATTACAAAACACCCCATTTTGTAAATTAGTCCCTGGTCTGTTCATAAATTTATAAACACACCACCTTTCCTAAAATTTCTCTTAAGTTTTTTTTATGAATTTTGATTATGCCTATCTTTTATATTTATTGTATTTACAACTTTTATATTGTATATTCCAATTAATTTTATTTTATTTTAATAATTAGATATTTTAATAAATAGAATAAATTTACAATTTTTAAGCATTGCTCTATATTAGTGGTATGGCGTTTAGAATTAGTGATACAAAGATTTGGGTGATACCGTCTCAGTCAAACTTATGGTGACACCATGGGTTTCTCTGAAATTTTAATAGTTATAAGATCTTAGTTGCAAAAGTATATAAGTTATATAGTTTAGTCATTTTTCAGTTTTTGTTTCATTTTCTCCAGTTTCATTAAATTCAAAACTTGAAAACCGCCAAAACTCCCTCGAAATTGCTCAGTCAAATCTGATTTCAACCGCTCGATTTCAATTTAAAATCGTAATTTCGAAACTTACATTGAGTCGGATTATGTTTTGCAGTCTGAGAGAAGTAAGGTTTTCTCAATTTTTTGGATTTTGTTGTCTGATAGACCTCAGATTTGGTGCTTTTAGCTTTCTTCAAGTTTCTGATTGTTTTCTTGTTGATTTTGCCAATAATTCCAGTCGTGCATGTGTTATTTTTGCCTTATATTATGTGGTTTCGATTTGTGTTCGTTGTTTTATAAATATGATGAAATATAAGGAAGGTATTGCTGGTGAAGATGACTTGATTGCTGATGACAGTGTTCCTACCTCATCTGCTATTGAATCACAAGGTTTTTTTTTTGTTTTTTTGTTAATTTTTGTATCATTAGGGTTTTGTGTTATTTTTCTTTGTTTTTTCTGTTTTATTGTTGATTGATTTGATGTGTTTTTCATTCTTTTTTACTATGCTCTGTTTTTTGTTTGATGTTGCTCTATTTTCTGAATTTTTAGTTGTTGCTTTGTTTTTTATATGACGTGGTTTTAGTGGTAAGAAACAATTTATAACTTATTAGTTAGTCTATTTATGTTTTTAGTTTGCATGTTTATGTGTTTAGTTAAGGTTTGTTGTGTCTCAGTTGTGGTTTAGTTTCGGCTTTGTTGCGTTTTAATTTGGGTTCTATTAGTTTATCCATTTATGTGATTAGTTTAGTTACTTTGATTGTTAATTAATATTAATATTTTTACATTCTATTTCTGTATATGTATAGACATAGTTATATTTGTTTTTTTTATTTTAGGTGTTTCAGTTTTTTATTTATGTGTTTATGTGATTACTTTTTAATGTACTTGATGATATTAGCTTGAGTAAATCCAGTGTATTACAATTTAATTTACTGTTAAAGTTGGTATGTATATTGTTTTTTGGAATTTTTTTTAATATTTATGTTTTTTTTAATTGATTGTGTAATTTTCAGGTTCTAAAGCTCCTCTTCTTAAAAGGAAAAAGAATCAGCAAACACTACTACAACAGGTATTTAAATATGATGGAATTTTATTTCATATTTTTTTTTGGTTTTCAACTGATTGCTTTATTGATTTCCTTTATTTTCTTTTATAGCTGATATTGTTAAAAGATTGCACAAAAAATGGTAGTAAATCTGGTGGGGATAAGCCAGATAGAGTTGCTGGATCATCTGTTAATAGTTGAAATTTTAATTTTTTGTTTTACTTTCGTTTTTAGTGCTTTACCTTTGATATTTATTTATTTTATTTTTTGTTGTAGTTGGATGTGATCTGACTGGGGGTGAAGATAATATTGGTATATTTAATCTATTTTGGTCTCCTTTTATTTTATTTTTATTGTTTAATTTTTTACCTTTGATATTTATTTATTTATTATTGTATCTGGATGTGATCTGATTATGGGTGAACATAATCTTAATAAATTTATCTATTTTGGGTTCATTTTGTTTGACTTTAATGTTTAGTGCTTTACCTTTTATATTATTTTTTTAAATTTTAGTTGGTTGTGATATGACTGAGGGTCAAGATAAACTTGGTAAATTTAATCTTTTTTCTGTTTTTATTTTACTGTTTAGTTCTTTACCTTTGGTATTGAAATATTTTATTTTTTATTATAGCTGGAAGTGATCTGAATGGGGGTCAATATAAGCTTGGTAAATTTAATATATATTGGTCTCTTTTTTGTTTTACTTTTACTGTTTAGTGCTTTACCTTTGGTATTTAAATTTTTTTTTGTATTATGTAGTTGTTGTTGAGGTTGATATTGTTGTTAGTAATTCTCAACTTACAAGTTCAACAAATGTTATGCAATCAGGTTCGATTTGTGCTTCATGATTTATTATATTTTGTTAGTTCGGGTATGAAACTTATTAATTGAATATTTTTTATGATGCAGTTGTGGAGAAGTCTGTGATCGTTAGTCCTCCACCTTCAACAAATATTGAACAAAGTGATTAGTATTAGGAGTTTCAACTTTTTTTGAGTTATTAGTTCATATGTATAAATCGTTAGTTATGCTATTTAACTTATTAGTTTTTTGTATTTTTATTAGCCTGGAAAGGATTATGCTGTTGATGGTAGTGCAACAGATAATGAAAGAAATGTTGTTGTTGATTGTTATTTTTAATATTTAGTTATTGTGTACATGTAATTACTTTATGTTTATTTGGTATTAGTTAAAATTCTTAAATTTGTATGCTCTACTAATGTTGTTGAGGATCCCATAAGTGCCAGGATAAAAGTTATCATTATAGAATTGAGAAGCGAAACTAATCCTTGTATTGGTTATATAATTTTTTCTACTACTCTACTTTGTGTTTTTAATTTAGTATTATTTTTCAATTTGTGTTTTGTAGTTAAGGTTAAGAAAATTTTTGGAAAGCAAGGGGCTAGAAAGAAGGTTACTACTACTCGAACTACACTTGTTGATGAGGATTTTCTTGAAAATGACAGTTTTATTGAAGGGTCTCTTTCAGTGGTGGCTGCAAATGAAAAGGGCAAAGAAAAGGTTTCTGATGGGAATGGAATGAAGCCGGCTGTGAAGGGGGTGGATGCAAAGAGGCCTTTTGTGAAAAAGCCTACCTCAAAGAAGGCGGGAGGGAAGAAGTCTGCTGCGGAGGAGGAGCCTGCAGCGAAAGAGCCTACATCTAAGGAGCCCGCTGTGAAGAAGCCTACTGAGAAGAAGTCTGATGATAAGAATCCCGCAGCTTAGAAACCTGCAATGAACATGCCTGCTGAGAAGAGCCTCATTAAGCATGTTGCTAGAGATGAAGTGGGCCATCAAAAAATTGCGGGAAAGCGCAAGTGAGACATGGGAGATGTTGTAGCTGGAGAACTTATGTCGTAGTGGAATGTTCTTGTTCATCGTTTAGCATGGAGTACTATTGTAGGCACTGAAATGACACTGCAGGTTAAAGAAATTTCTTAATTTGAGCTTCCTAATGGTTCTAGGTATGTTGTATTAGTTTATGTATTTATGATTTTACTTTATGTGTGTATACATTCATCTTGAATATTTCAGTTTTTAATTTTTTGTATAATTTCTCGAATTATTTAAATTTTTAGTAGTTCAGGTATTTTATCCTTTAATTTGGTGTTTCAGTGTTTGGTTAACTATACATTTTTATTGTTGATGTGTTAGTTTAAGTTTTTAGTTTTGTTCTTTAATTATTTTTTTGTATAGTTTCATTATGAATAATTCATGTACTTGTTTATTTATTTTATGTGTTTAACTGTTTAGTTTTATTACAATAAGTTTTTTCCCTTTATTATGATTTGGTTGTGTATTAATCAAACTTTCTATTTTTTATTTCTCTATGATTACTTTATCTTTTTATTCTCTCAGTTTGGGTATTTATGTGCATAGTTTGAATATTTTCTAACTTACTGTATTATGTTTTTTTTCAGGATTTGTAAGAAATTTATGTCTGGAAGCCAGCACGTCAAGGTTACAGATCTCTGCTCTAGGCTCACTGATTAGTAGAAGGCTGATGTTGAGGCGGTTGGTTTTGGCAGTTTATTTAAGTTTAAATTGGAGATTGCACTTCCAGCTGGTACAGTGCCATGGTTAGTCAGTAATTTTAATCCTTATACATGTGTTCACCTTTTTGGGGTAGATAGGTATTTTGTTACTTTTGACGATGTATATAATATCATGTGCTTGCACCGAAACCCTGGTAGGAAAGTTTAGCAGAAAAGAAATTCCGGCATGGAATTGCGAGATAACTATAAGGCTAGGTTTGGTAGGAAGACGGAAAAGGATATACCCTTTCACTTGATTTTGACAAGGATAACTCGACTCAAGAAGGGTGAGGATGAGTTTCAAATACTTTTTGTCATTTGTAGGTCTTCGTACTTTTTAGCTCCTATGTCTGCGGTAAGGTAGATATGAAATCCTTGAAGCCGTTGAGAATGTTGACGAGATTACGAATTTCAATTGGTGTAGTTTTTTTTAGATCAAATGGTTTCAATGATTAGGAGGTATAAGAGAAATGATGAATACCAAACCTGTAGTGCTTGTGTCCTTATCCTTCTTATTGAGTATTTGCATAGATTTCATATCCGTGGGGGTGTTGGAGCCAACATCTCTTCCTCTAGTCCAACATTGGATTGATGTGAAGTTGAGGTAGAGAGTGCAGTTTTGGAAATTGGAGGAGGTTATGACTTGACGATCATGGAGAAAGATGGTTACCCAATCGGTTTTGTTGGAAAACTAAAAGATGGTTATATGGCTCAGGCTGAAGTTGGAGCTCCTTTTGTTCAAACTGAAGTTGTAGCTCCAATTACTTGGATTGGGAAGGAAAAGATTCTTGATGTTGTCCATGAAGATGATAAGGAGTTGAGATTCAAAATCCCAGAGAAAATTATGACCAATTCCATGATTAAAGTGTTGCTAAGAATGTAATTGTTTAAAAATTCTACCTTATGCATTTGTTGTGTTAGTTATGTCTTTTAGGATGATTCTTTATGTGTTTCAGTATTTAGTTTAAATTTTTATTTTTATTTTTATTTTCTAGTTTAGGTGTTTAGTTTATAATTGAACGAAGTGCTTATATAACTCTCAGTTCTTTTTTATGTGCAAATATAACCCCGAGTTTTTTAAAAGTGCAGTTGTACACAAATTCATATAGGCGAGTACTTGTACCATGGGTATGTGTTCGGGTATAAGTTTACATAGTTTGGCGAGCCATGGGTATGTGTTCACTTATGAAAACCGGCCATTAGTATATGAGCACTTTTGAAAAACTGAGGGTCATAATTGCACTTTCCAAACAACTGGGGGTCATCTAAGCATTTTATTCTATATTATTTGATATTTTTGACTTTAAGTATGATTAGTTAAAGTGCTTAATCTTTTAATTTAGCTGTTTAATATTTCAGTTCAATTTGTATATGAACTGTTTATGGTTAATTTTATATGAAGTGTTTTATCACACTTTCTTTGGGTATTTAATATGTTTGTGTAGATGTTTTAGTGTTTAATTTTCAATATAAACTTATTATTTTCCTATGTAGGCTTATGATGAGGCTCTCATGATTGTGAAGCATAACTTTAAAGTGGTTACTGCTGATATGTATGAGAGATTGGAGAAGGTGAAGAGTGATGTTGTGGATGAGGCATCGCGCTTACTTGAAACAAGGTGTAAGGGCTAGTGTGGAATCCCATATTCAACAAGAGGATTTAGAAGATTCACAAGATATTTGGAATGACAAGTTCATTGCTATGGTAAATGAAGCTTGCAACCAATGGAGGAAAAGGAAATAGAACCAGCCTCTCCTGAGTTTTAACTTCCTTCTTGAAAGTGAGTTGGATGGCCTAGAAGGACCGTCCACAACTGTGCAATCCCAAAAGAAAGCAGTTTAATATATTTACAAGATCATGTATTCAAAACTTAGATTGTGGTGTGATTTTGAATATTTGGATTTGTTGAATTTGAATGATGAATGATTCCGGATGTTTAATTTGCTAGGTCTTTGGATTTGTTTTGTTATACCTGGATTCAAATTTGTAATTTTTAAACATGATTCTAGTATCGATTCAGTTTTGACGTTTATGTCTTTAGTTATGTTGTTTATAGATTTAGTTTCTTATTAAAGTTTAACAGTTTTTCTAGTAATAATATTTGGGATGTTGAAATTTCGCTTTACCAAATTTGCTATCTTTTCTGATTATTACTCAATGTATTATTATGTTTGTAGCCACCCATCCTGTAGGTATATTGTGTGGTTGTTTAGGTACATAGTTCGGTTATTTATTTAATTAGTTGAAAATTTATAAATTTCTAACAATGTGTTGTGGTTTACTTTTTGACTATCGTATATTAATTTATTTATTCTACCACTAGATCATGTATATTTTCATTTAGTTTAACTATTTGAGTCATTAGTTTCAAATACAGGTTGCTTGGTTGAATATATTGTTATTTAATTAAACTACACTTGTTAGTTCAGGTGTTAAAGCATTTGAAAAGCAATTTAAATGATAAGTCCCATAATTTAAGTTAATTGTACAATATAACAATATAAATACAATGTCAAATTGAATCCTATAGGTCTAGACTTGTTGCTTTGGTGTCTTTGTACAAAACTCTTTTGTCTTTGGCTTCTTTCTTTGCTTCCATCCTTCAATTCTCTTGCTTCTTCCTTTTGTCTTCGTGGGAGATGGATCTTGGATTGTTGGTGGTTTAGTGATGGAAGATTCAGCTACGCTGCTTGAATTTTCATGTTCCTTTGTAGTTTTTGAGACAAGAATTTTCTCTAACATTTCATTGTCTTTTTTTGAAGCTTTCTTCAAGAATTTTCTGGATTTCTATGTCACCTTCAAATTTTAGAACCAGATTGTAGTAGTTTCTTGCCATTTGGTGTTGCCATGGAACTTTGTCTTTGATTTTTCCAGTTCTTGATTTTCTTGTGCTGCTTTCTGTTTGTTCCATAGTTATATTTTAGCAAGCTTTGTTCATCGCTTCAGAATTTATTGTGATGGTATTTCACTGATTGAGTTGAAGTGCAATATTCGGATATTGTGAAAGCAGAGCATTCCTTGCATAAAAAATAAGCATGCATATATACAAGTTAATAAGATAAACATCTGAACTAATACTTTAAAGAATAAAATGTCTTTCACTTTAAAGTTTAATATGCAAATGAAGAACTAATGATATATACATAAGATGTAATATCAGAAACTTGTTTTGAAACCTTCTTTAAAAAAATGAATGTGTGAACTAAGAGCTAATAATCCAAATAGAAGAACTAAAGATATTAACATAAGAGATAAAATGTATATTATATTTCATCAGTATATACCTATTTCTTCAAAAGTTTTGCATGAGCAATTTATTTCCACCATTTCACTTTGTTTTGTGAAGGTCACAATTTCAACTTTTGTATCATATTCTTCTAGACGTACTTCATACTTTGTTGTCGATCCTAGGGGGAAAACTTTAGATGCTTTGGTTGCTTGTGCAATTTTGTATTCCTTCTCAAATTTATAGTACATTGATAATGTGTATTCTTGAGCTTCATGTTTGAGTAGTTTTGATCCATGTATAGCTGACTTTGGCACTGATTTTGAGCATTGATTTTCCTTTGCTATTTCCTTTGCTCTTCAACGATTAATAGTCTCATTGAAGATGGTTAAGAACCTGTTGAGTGTCATTATTTTGTCGGCGTTGAATGACAAAGCTTTGTTTGTACTATTTGTGCTCTCACTTCGTTGTGATGAAAGAGTTCTTGCGGAGAAAAAGTATTTGCTCAATGCAGGACACCACTTTTCTCTAATAAAATAAAGCCTCTTAAACCATTCCTTGTGTTCAAGGTGAAAATTCTTGATCATATTGTTCCATGCCATTTCACATTCATCATCTTTTTAAAAGTATTTCAAACAATTCTCAAATGCTTCGTTGAAGGGACCATCCTTTTTTAATTCACCAAAATGACTAATGACATGTTGTGTAATGTGCCAGAGGCACAATCTACGCCTCATGTTTGTGAAAACCTGTAAAATTTCATGAATAATTTTATTCAGATGAAGTTCATATGTAAACATATGATTTAAAATAAACTAAACACGAACTAAAGACAGAAGCATGGAATGTAATTGTTAATAAAAAAAATTCAATAATCAGATTTTCTTTTTGAAAAAGAATATTGAAATTATACATAAGATGTTCTTTTTGAGAATGAATAACCATTATTTTTGAAACATTGGAACTAATGAACTAAACACTAGAGGTAAGTATATAACCATATCAACCCAAAATAGTCTAGATCAATCAAATTTAAGAATGGTCACCTTCTCGATTGCTTTGGCCTCATGGCTGGATCTTGGTCTGTAAATATTGTTATTGACTCTTTACTACCCATTGATGTTTTGAAAACATCAAGAAGCCATTTGAAAGTTGAAACTTTCTCGTCGACAATGAAAGCACATCCAAACATTACTATATTGTCGTGGTTGTTCATTCCTACTATTGGAGCACATATCAAGTTGTATTTGTTAGAACTGTATGTTGACGAATAATTTAAGAAAGTTAGATCATGTTACTTCATTTGTTAATACAGTTACACCATTTATTTAATATGTTACTTCGTATGTTTCAAAATTTTCAAAAATACCTAAATTTTCTCAATAAAATATATATAAACCTTGGTGAATTATCAAGCAGAATTATATCACTTTATTCATGTTTTCATGCGGTTACATTGTGTGTCTAAAAAATTACTTTGTATGTTTTAGCAAATTTAAAAACAATCAAATTTTCTCAAAAAAATTTAAATAGCCAATTCGACAGCATAATAATATATTTTACTTCATGTGTTCATGAAATTACATCGTGTGTATATCATACTACTTTATGTGTTCATGCCATTACTTCATGCATTAAAATGTATTTTACAAAATCTAAACCATACATGTATGTTTTGTCAAATACCACTAGATCGCCGTAGAGGGAGTAGTCTTCCTTCATCATTGAGTCCCTCCAAAAAAATGTTGTTGGCTTACCATTATCATCCAATTTACCTCTAAAGAAGAAATCTTCCTCTTCGACACTCTTCTGTGAGAGTCTTTCAATTACTTGCTGAGCATCGCCTCCTTCGATCTCCTTCATGCGCAACATATTCACGTAGTTTAGATGATCCTTAATCGTTTGTCCAAGATTTTGAATATCACCAATTTCAAAAGCTATAAACTTGAATCAATGGATAGGTTTTAATCCCGCACCTTCTATTCCTTCTATAGATTTTCCTTTTCCTTTGTAATTCTCCTTTCACTTCTCTGCAAATACTGCCATTCGACTCGAGTGAAAGGATGATTGTGAGAGATCGCATGATGAAAAACTTCATAGGCTCCATTAATAAATTCAACCCGAATTCCATCTTTGCATCCTATTATTGCAACCACATTTTCCCTTGTTTTTCTTCTTTTCTTCTCAGAGCCCTCTTCAATGAAATTGTTCATGGAAGGTGTGTCGGGTGTTTCATTCTTCACTTTTGTATTTCCCTAACAAGAGCAGACAAAATACCTCTCTAGGATGGTTTCGTCTTTACCTCTTTGTGTTGAAGATCGCACCCTAAATCCCAATGCATTCGACTGTTTTCAGTATAAATCTTGAAACTTTGATAGTGTTTTTGCTCTCAACCCTATGAAGCAATCTGTGATGTCAACTTTTGAAAGATTGCTTAAATTGGTGACAAAATCTAGTATTGCAAATATGTATCCTTTCAATAACTCATTACATCAACTATATTATATTGGTTAGTTCGTGTATCTTTTAATCATTGATAAATATGTACAGAGAGGTACAATGTCAAAATATTTTGATAACAAATCCTGCTAATTAAATTGCAGACATTCAGCACAATAGATCATTTATTTATTGAGTTACATCGTATATTTAACATATTACTTCTTGTGCTAAAGTTTAATTTAAAACATAAAAATATTCTCAACAAAATGTATGCAATTGAATTCTATATATTGAAAAATCATCTAACAAAGTTCAATATTTTTACTTCATGTGTTAATGCGGTTAAATCATTTATTTAACATGTTACTTTGCAATTTTCTGAAAATGTAGAAACACCTAAATTTTCTCAAATAAAATGTATAAAGCAATTTTTATATATCGATTTTATACACTTTATTTATTTACTTCATGTGTTTATCAGGTAAGATTATGTATTTAATATATTATTTCAGAAATTTAATAAAATATTTCAATACCAAAATATTGAAGAAAAAAAATCCATCTAATTAGATATTGAAGAATCATCTAACAAAGTTCAATTTTTTTTACTTCGTGTGTTCATTCAAGTACATCATTTATCTACTTTGTTACTTCATACGTTTAAGAAAATTAAGAAACACTTACATTATCCCAACATATTGCACAAAGGCAAATTTTAGAACTTGGGAAAATATCCATAAGAACATTATCATGTTATTTCATGTGTTTATGCCATTACATCCAGTGTTCATCATATTACCTCATATTTTCCAGAAAATTCTAAAACTCCTTCATTTTCCCAAAAAAATTGCATATAACCAAATTTAAAAAATTGCACATAACCAAATTTCAACCTTGGGGAACTGTCCATCAAAATATTATCACATTACTTCATGTGTTCATGTAGTTACATCCAGCGTTCATCATATTACCTCATATTTTCCAGAAAATTTTAAAACACCTTCATTTCCCCCAAAAATTACATATAACCTAAATTCAGACCTTGGGAAATTGTCCATCAGAATATTATTACATTACTTCATGTGTTCATGCACTTACATCTAGTGTTCATCATATTACCTCATATTTTCCAAAAAATTATAAAACACCTTCATTTCCCCAACAAATTGCATATAAACAAATTTCTGACATTGGGGAATTTTCCATTAGAATATTATCACATTACTTCACGTGTTTATTCAGTTACATCCAGTGTTCATCATATTACTTCATGCATTTCAGAAAATTATAAAACACCTATATTTTTTCACAACATGCATACTACGTCACTTCATGTGTTCATGCAATTACTTCATGCATTTAACTGTACATACAAAATCAAAATCAAACTTGGATGTAAACTTGTTGAATTTCCAAACTGAACATATTCGTTGCTTTCTCCCTCATACAAAACAATTTCATTGCCTTGAATTGCTTCATTTCCTTGAATTGCTTCATTTCCATACTTTATAACTGCAACACCTTAGATCGTAGATTTCAACCGTTAAAACTAAGATTTTAAACCGTAAAACTAAGATCTTATATTGTAGATTTCATATCATTGAGATTTCAACCATAAAACTAAGATTTTCAGCCGTAAATTTCAAATTAGCTCAATTTTTTTTACCTTCACAGATCTTAGAAGCTTTAAAATTTGTTGTTCCTTGATCTTTCCATCTCTAAATTTCACAAAATTCTGTTGCAAAATCTGATTTTGCCAGATTTTCAAAATTTGCAGATTCTAATTTCGGAGCTTGAACCGGAGATTCGTAAAGATTTGATTTGAGATTTCAGAGCTTGAATTTGGTGTTTATTAGCATGAATTTGGGATGAGTTTGAAGAGAAATGAAATTCCTTCATTTTTAGGAGGAAAAGATATGGCAGTTTGGAGGAGAGAGAAAATTTGGTTTTACACCATTTTTTGTTACAACCCGGTTTTTGAATCCTTTTCAGCCTATTTTCCTAATTTTCAGTCAGGTCCTATTTTTCACTTCCTTCCTATTTTGTAGTTTGGTCCATGGTCTTACCATTTGCTATGGTGAGATGGTCTCACATGAGTTTTTCTCAATTGGTAAAACGACGTTGTTTAAATACTTTTATCTATAAGTAAAGATATTTTTAACAATTACCTTTAGCCCCTAACATTTCGATCCAGTTTTGCTACTGATTTGCTCCATTATCTATTCAAATGACTTTATTACTTGTCGCAAACTCATCAAACTCTTTGTAAATATCCAATTTTCAGACTCTTGCCACTATCAGGCAAGGACCACATAAAATCAGTCAAAAGTGTTTTCCCCAACTGAAGCTTCCACCAAATTTTTGTGGAGAATGCATCAATAATGAACTGCATATGTCTTACACACAACCCGTGATGGACAATGCCTTTTGTTCTTTCCTTGATACCCAGTGAAGCTACGAATTGCATGTTTTGCATGTTTTGCATATAGGTGTTTGTGGAAATGCATGTTTTGCATCTAGCTTCTTTTAAAATTTCCCCTGTTTTACTTCTCTCTACAGACCGCCAAAAACCGACCTCGATCAAGTTATCACTACATTTTCATTATCAACAAGTTATCATTGCATATTCATTTTATTATATATATATATTTAATAGAATTTAATTTGTTGATAAAAATATTAATAAATATCACTTTAGCAAAAAATATAATTTTTTATCAACATTACATGCATTTGGATTCCCAAGAACATGAAAAATGATTTAAATTTTGAAATTTTGATTGTAGTATCGTGCCACTACACGACTTATGATAAATATACAATTTTTATTATCACATATTATTTATAAAATTTATAAATATTTAAATTATATGATAATTTTTTTAAATTAATCTTTTGTGCAAATGAGTTATAAATGTCCATTTTCTTCTTCTTTCAATATTTTTTTAAATAATATTATTTAGATTAAGTGATAATATTATGTTTTTCTTTTTTACAACCATGGCCATTGATTCATATCCAACTGATTTTTTTAGACAAGGTCATTTGTATTAAAAATTCTAGGAAAGACCAAGAAAAAAACTTGCACGGTCAACGAATACTATACTCTGCACATAAATTTTATACAAAACTTACATTAAAACATTGGAAATTTTCGATAACACCAGTAGCAAAATCAGGTTCAAGTATAAGTATGAGCTCATTTATAATGATGTAAAAAAAATACATACGTTGGAAATCAAAATTTTAAATTAGGAGTATTGTCAACAATTCACGATTAATTTATTGAATTAGAAAAACATAAAATATAAAGTTTTAAATTTTGATTAAAAAAATTCATCATGTTAGAGAAATAAATACAAATTATATATTCTGAAAATGTCAATATTTAATTTAAAACTTATTAAAATCTAAATCTAATATAAAATATAATATAATATAATCTCAACGACCATATAATAGAAATATTCCCCTTTTTGTATGGTGCTATCAACCGAAAATATTGAAGCCAGTTTGATTAAACTAAACTCAAGTTGTCTAAAAATAACATACTAATATTATAAAATATTACTGATTTAATTCTTTACTATATATAATCAATCATAATTTATACTAATATTATAATATAATAGTGGTTTTAATTATTTACTTTATATAATCAACCATAACTTGCTAAATTAACTGACTTCTTAAGAATTAATTTATACATATTAATTATTTATTAATTTATACATGACAAAGTGTTGTTTTAGATCGAGAAATTGTTAAATGAGGACATTTTATAATTAGTGAGACTAATAAGGTTTTTTAATATTTAATTTTAATTATTTCAATGACATACATATAATTATGATAGTCTTATAAAATGAATCTCAACATATAAATAATTTCTATTTAAATAATTAAAATATAGTATTATAAAAATAATTAAAATGTATTGTATTATTATTTAATGATTTCTAACTATCTCATATAGTTTTTTAGAGGACTAAACTTTAAAATTTTAAATAAAATTCTTTGTTTTTAATTTAAATGTAAGACACAATATGTCAAAAAAACTTAATTTCAATATTTTAATTAATAATATCGCGCAACGCGCGATGCTACTCTGCAGGTATATCCTAATGTATTAAATCTTAATGGTGAAAATATAATTATTTTGAATATTATCAATAATAAATATGTACTAAAATATGCCATTTGTAAAGATTAATTAACAAAAATTAAATAAAGTCATAGAAGAAAATTTGTAAATAAAATTTACAGAGTATTTAATAAACAATTGAAAGTATTTACAAATAAAATCTTTCAGCACTATATTTAATATTTAGTATAAAGCATTTTATACTGGTTGTTTTCTCAAAATTAATATTGATTAGAAACACTTATATAAATAAAAAAGTTTATTCCATCTATTATTCTATATGTTTAACACAGTAATTTTAAATATTTTTGTTGGAAAATTAAATTGCGTGAAAAGAGTTGATTGTAGAGAGTTGGAAAAAAAAGGAATAAGCGGGTGAAAATAATTCACTTATTATCACAAAATGAAGTTTGATAGTTTTAAAAAGATAAAAAAAGGAAAGTGTATAAAATTTTAAAATAATAATTATTAAAATAATTATAATTAAAGAATTTCCATAACAAATGGAGATTGAGAATATAAAACAATCCACTTGATAAAAATGTTCATTCTTTTAAATGGGGTAATATTAATTAATTATTAATTAAAAATTATTGAAGTATAGAAAAAGTATTGAAAATTTTGGGGAAGAGGGCTGCATTAAATTGGTGATTAACTTTAAAAAATATTATACTTTCAATTAATTTTTTAAAGTTGATGTGGCAAGATTTGGAGGTGCCACTTTTGAGATTTTGTAAAAGTTGATGTGGTTAAATGTGAGAGTGCCCCTTAACCAGGATGTTGATTACTATAGAAAATTGAGTCCTACAACACTCCGGTTTTCTACTTCACTGATTAAGGTTGTTCGTTTTCCCCCTTATTTTTCTTCCTGAATTTATATTGTTATATGGTTCTTGCTCTTTCAGTGCTGATTTAGCTATATGGGATTATGAGGTTTCTGATTTCAAACCAAAAGCCTGAATATCTTCATTTGTTGAATTGGGTTTGCATCTTGGATTTTGGGGGCAAGTTCCTTCCTTCCAGGGTTTCAGATTCTGATAGAACAATTAGAAAAGAGAAGGTTCAATTATAAAGGGGTACATTTCAAGAGGTCCCAATCTTTAATTTGATGTTGCATACCCTCACATGGACTCCTCCCCACTACTTATAACAAAATTTCCACCAAGGTACAAAATATATTATGCTCACAATTACCTCACAATTTACCCCACAAAATCAGTCAGCCAACGTGGCTCATTCTTGGCTCTTCTAAGTCTTCCTTGTGCTGCTTTTGGCCTTTGGATTGAGGGAAGCTCTCTTTCTTCCACATGAGCCCAAGTTCTTATCCTTTGATTAAGCTCCAAACCTGCCCACATATCACTCTCCCCTCATAAAAAATGACCCTGTCTTTAAGGTGGGAGAGGTCATAATGCTAGCTGAACTCTAACCACTCCTCCCATGTGGCATCCTACAATGGACTAGTTGACCACTGAACAAGAACTTGGTGCCTTGGAGTACCATTGTCTATCATGGTACGGACTCCTATGATGGCTATAGGTGTGAGGATTGGATCACTTCCCTTACTTCCCTCTGGTAGTGGAGAGCTCAAAAGAGGTTTCTCACCTTTGAAGGCTTTAAGAAGAGAGACATGGAATGAAGGGTGGATGCGACTCCCTTGAAGTAATTGAAGGTTGTATTCCACTAGAACAACTGTGACAATAATCAAATATGGACCAAAATACATCTTATTGAGGCGCTTGGCACCCGTAGATTGTATGTACGACTTCAACTTCACTAAGACAAGATCCCCAATCTTAAAACTGAAATCGCAATGTCTCCGATTAGCCACCTGTTGCATCTGGTTCTGAGTGCGTTGGAGGTTCTCCCGAAGATGAGCTAGCAAGATCCCTCGGTCTGTAAGTATTTCATCTAATGCTTGCACATTCGCGGTTCATGTTGTGTATGCTGGAATGGTAGGAGGAAGACGTCCATAAAGAGCTTAAAAGGGATTCATACCAATCGCGGAGTGGAACCTGGTGTTATGATAAAACTCAACCCATATCAGGTATGAAGCCCACCTTGCTGGGTAGTCCAACGTGAATGCCCGTAAATATTGTTCAAGGCACCGATTGACCACCTTTGATTGGTCGTCCATCTCTGGGTAGTACGCGGAGCTGTTTTTCAAAGTAGTGTCCATGAGCTCAAATAACTTATGCCAAAATGACTTGTTAAGATTGTGTCTTGGTCGAAAATAATGGTTCACGGAGGGCCATGTAATTTGATCACCATTGAACAAAACAATTCAGCAACTAGAGAGGCTGAATGTTGGGTCGACAATGGACAAAAATTGGCATGTTTAGAAAGTTTGTCAACCACTACCAAGATGGCTATGAAACCAGATGAATGGGGCAGTCCGAAGAAGAAGTCAAGTTCTATATCTTCCTACACTCACTCTGATGTGTAAAGCGGTTGTAGAAGACCCATGGGAGGTGAATTTGAATACTTAATGGTTTGGTACACCACACAATTCTCCAATAGGGTAGTGACATCTTCGTGTAATCCTTTCCAAAATAAATTTTCAGAGAGTCGAGCAATGGTACGATTAATCCCAACATAGCCTCCTAACGGTGTTTAATGAAATTCTCGCATCATAGAAATTTTTAGAGAGGAATTTCTGCTCAAGTACAGCCTATTCCGATGAAAAATGAGGCTGTCACAAACAGAGAATGGTGAATTCTCCTGGGGACTAGCTTTCACCCGATGTATAATATTATGTATTTCTTCACTAACTGTATTTTCAGCTTGGAAATCGTCAAGGAAGTGATACGTACCTGAGGATATGGCCATGAAAAGTTCAGCCACTTTGTTTTTGTCTTGCTATAACAAGGCATCCACCACAGAGTTCTCAGCACCAATCTTGCATTCGATCGTAAAATTGAACCCCATAAAATTTTGAACATAGCGTTGCTGCTCTAGTGTTTATATGACTTGATTTAACAAGCTTCACAAGCACTTGTGATCAGTTCGTAGCACAAAATGGCATCCCAACAAGTATGAACGCCATATGTAAATTGCTTCAAACATCACACGGAGCTCCCGCGCATATATTGAACTTTCAATCAAACAAGGGTCCAACTTCTTACTCAAGAAGGCTATGGGGTGGCCTTATTAAATGGGAACCCCGCCAACCTTGGTGTTGGATGCATCTGTTCAACTACTTATTTCTGAGAGAAATCCGGAAGGCGCAATACTAGAATACAAGTCATAGCCTTCTTTAGAGTCCCAAAAGTCGTTGAAGCTTCATCCGTCCAAATGAAACTATCTTTATTGAGAAAACCTTTGAGAGGGGCAGCCAGGGTGGCATAATGAGCCACAAATCATCGATAGTAGCCTGTTAAGCCGAGAAAAACAAGGAGCTGTTTAATGTTCTTCGATGGTCGCCATAGGATCATTACATCAATGTTTAACATATCAGGTCTAACACTTAAAGAAGAGACAACATGGCCTAAATAGATGATGGAATGACGAAAAAAGGTATACTTGCTCTCCTTCACAAAAATGAGTTTATGGAAAGACATTGCAATATGGCTTCGAGATAGCCTTCATGACTAAGGTGGCACTAAATGTAGACAAGAATGTCATCAAAGAAGACAATGAAAAAGCGGCGAAGGAATGGCTGAAAGAGCTCAATCGTTGTTGCCTAGAAGGTTGAAGGAGCATTAGAAAGGCCAAAGGCCATAACGAGGAACTCGTAGTGGCCTTCATGAATGTGAAACGCTGTTTCGTGGATGTCGTGACGATCCATATGCATTTGGTGGTACTCGGAGCATAAATCCAGCTTCGAAATGATGTTTGTGCCACCCAATTCTTCTCAAATCTATACTTTCCACAGGTTTCATGTCTTGGCGAAGCTATTGACGTCGTCAACCATATGGTCTGGAACCAGTTTTTTCTCCTTGTTATTGTTCAGTTTCATAAGTGGTCTCCCCGTGTGAAGTTTTAGGGAGCATGCTTATTGTATTTGATGTATATTTCGGCGCTTTTTCACTAATGCTGATAATGTATATTTCCATTAAACTGTATAGTTTGTACCTTCTCCATCATAAGCTGCCCACTTTGACTTTGTTTCACCACTGACATCTTTATTTATTTATAACTAAGGATAGTTGATATTTTATAAATACACACGGAACTATCCCATGTGATGATGTTCTTAATTGTGTATAATGAAAATTTGATGTTCTTAATTGTGTATAATGAAAATTTGATGGCCAAAGTTGGTCAATTTTGTCTAAATGAATACTATTAGTGCACCTTACGTTCGGACATAGTAGTGATGTTTGATGACATAGTAGGATGAAACCTCTATGGGCTGACATGTCCAACTCCTTAGAAAAGCACAAGACCCGAAATGGGCTTATGAGGCCCAAATGATGATAAGTCATCATTGGGTCTCCTTACTAAGAGAAGAAATGAGCTAGGCCATAAGCCAAGGGTATTAGGGTATTTAGGAGATATAAATACAAAATTAAGTCTTCTATTTTTTGGTATTCTCTCTATTGCCTATTTTTGCTATTGACTAGCTTGCTTCTTTAGATTGACTTGCTCGTAGGAGAATCTCCTTCGAATTACTCTGAGGCTTGCTTCCATTGCAGATCCAGATTCACTGGAGGTGATCGAGATCATTTTCGAGACGCATCAATTGGCACGCCCAGTGGGACCCAATTAAATCAGATCCAGATCCCTTGGTGAATTTCTACTTCCACAACTTTTACTCGACGGAGTGAGAGGTTGAGGATTAAGGGGACCGGCACCGGTGGTGAAATTAGGTCATCGTATAGGCCCAACCAGACGAGGAGGATGGTTGCTGCCCCCAGTAGCGCAGAGCATAGAGATGGCTCCAGTTTAAACATCATTGGATCCTGACTTGTCCATTACTGTTATTGAAGGATCGCAAACGGGAGATCCACTAGAGGTATCAAAGGGTATGGAAATTACTATAGAACCGACAGTGGGAATCGACACCGCGATGCCATTGTTTGGATCGCGAGGTGTGGATGGACATCTCACTGAGTGTTCTGGTGACTCACATGTCGAGGCTTATGAACGAAATATTAGGAAGGATCAGAGTATGGGAAATACGGTAGTAGGGCCGCTGCAGGACTTCTATCAGATGACGCAGATGCTGATGGTAGCGGGATATGAAGTCGTACATTCCTCGATTGTCCTTGGACCATTGACGACTATGGTGCCCTCGATAACTACCAGTTCATTGTTCACCCTGAAAGCGCGGGTTAGAGCCTGCCCATTACGAGCTAGATGTTGGGTGACTCTTACCTGGGGTATATGAGGGAAGCTGCGCAGCTAATGCCGCAACTCTCTTTCCCCGATCATATGCAAGTAAGTTATCCTATGTCTACTTTGATGCCTGTGTGCTCATTCCAAGACATCGATCACGGTCGAAGAGGCAGGGTCGGCTTCGACAAAAATGAGGCCCTGGGCTAAATTTAAAAGAATGGGCCCTTTATATACAAAATATAAACGTAACATAATATTTTGGTAAACCCTAAAAAAATTACAAAAAATGAGTTCTACTTGCATTTTTATTTTCAAAGTCATCTATAATGCTATCTATTTGTAAATTCTATAAAATTTCACTTTCTATGCACAACATTGCAAGCCCATATAATATTTATTGTGACATAGTCGATCTCCAATATTTCTTTCGCAACTTTAACTTTGAAAAACTCCTCTCAGCTGAAACCACGGTAACAGGCATTGTAAAAAAAAATTATATATGCAATAGCAACAATGAGATAACAATCTACACTTTTAATAAATTCAAGGATTTCAATTGCAGACAACGTCTCATTTGGCAAAGTCGGTTGCAATATTTTGATTACAGTCAAAAAATCATCTAACTCAGCATCAGAAAAGTCATTATGAGTAAGAATAGTTTTTAGATTATCACAATGTTTTCTCAACTTATCTCTTTCGAATGATTTTAGAATTTTTGAAATAAACAAAAAACAAAAAATATTTTCAAATGATTTCAATTCATCCAATCTAGATTTCAAAGAAGTAATTTTCATTTCCACAATAACATTAATCAGAGAAGTAATTATCATGTCCACAATAACATTAAAATAATCAATTTTAAATAATTTTTCTGGTGATAATAAAATTTCAGCACTTTCAATCTCATCAAATTGTTTTTTCCTACTTACACGACACTTTGTTAAAAATATTTGCTCTATGTTCATATCCGATGCAAGACTTTTAGCAATAATCAAAATTTCATTAAAAGCCAGTATTCCTATACTTTTTAACAAAAGAAATTACACCTTGAAATTGTTTCATGGAAAACCCAATACACAATGATTAAGACTGTAATTTCTTACTCACTCTGTTAGCAGCAAACAAAATGTCATACCGAATGATCATACCAAGTAAAAACTCAAAACTTTCAATTCAATTAATTAAACTTTAAACTTCACAGATATTGTATAATTTTAATAAAACATCTCTCACTTCAACCAGTTGAAATCTAATAGTTCGAACACTTTTAATTCGACTCTCCCAATGTGTATTTGACAAAGATTTGACCGTGAATCCTTTATCATTATCAAGTAACACTTTCCATCTTTTAGTAGAACTTGAAAATAACGTGTATATACGTTGCAATATTCCAAAAAAGGAAAACCCTAACACAAGAACTAACCATATCTTTGAGCGTTAAATTAAGACTATGACAAGAACATGGCATATATAATTCTCTAGGATTAATTTCACACAACCTTTTTTTGAACCCCTTATATTTTTATTTTCATATTTGAACGATTATCACAACCCCGACCTCTTATATCTTCAATATTAAGATCTAATGATTTTAACATTATTTGTGAATCATTAAAAACTCCTAAACTAGTTACTTCATCCACCAATATAAATATTCTTCTATTTTCGATTTGTTAGAAGATACATCAACACATCGTACTATGAAAGTCATTTGTTCTCGATGAGTTACATCTGGTGTATGGTCAAGAATTAGTAAAAAAATGTTTTGTTTCTTTAATTTTTTTAATGAATATATCTCTTACACAATTAGCCAAAATGGAAATTAATTCATTCTAAATTTGTTTATCCAGATAATGATAATGGCTTTCCTGACTCAAAATTTGCTTAATATGATCTTCCATCACAACATCAAATTTGGAAAACATCTCAATTATTCCCGAAAAATTCAGTTATTATTTTGATAAAGTTTCTCATTCGATCCACGAAAAGCCAACGAACGTTTAGAAAGAAATTTTATAGCAGTTATTATTCTTCTTAAGAGTTGCCTCCAACACTATCTTTCTTTAGATATCTCTTGTTGTAAATCTTAATTTATTGTTTGATTCTTTATTTAATCTCAGTTTTACTTCATACCAAGAGTTCATATTAGTAATATGTTCAAAAGAGTTTTCATGTTCTTTTAGTCGCTCACTAAGATGTTTCCAATCTCTAAAATCATCATTTGCTAAAAGAACTTATGTTATTTTGATTTTAAAATATTTTACAACAAAAACAATACACTTTCTCCAAATGTTTACTATATACTAATCCCTTTCTATCTGTAACCTCACCATTACTTAATTTTCTACAGTAACCAGAACTCTTATCAAGGGAAAATACAAGATTCATTTCATGTGTAGGGCCCTTTTAAATAAAACATCCCGCTTATTGTTATCAAGGTTTTCCCAATACCTCGGGTCATATATATCAAATGAAGGCATAAATATTTCCTCATTCCTTCTAGTTTCAGTATTCAAAACATTAGGATTATTTTCACCCAGATTCAAGTTATCTCTATCCTCACGAGTATCAGGATTTTCAAAAGACTCACCAACATCATTTGAATTAGAATTTTCACCCTTTTCATTAAAACTTTTTTTAACAAAACAATTTATCAATGTCACCAGCTTCAGAGATTTATTATGTTCCTCTATTCTTTTTCTTTTTTCCTTTATCATATTCTGAAAGATGTTTTTTAGGATTTTTAAGATTCTTAGACGACATGTTTAACTCTCAAAATCACTAATATGAAGAAAATAAATGGTAAAGCAAAATTCAATATATGAATCAACCAAGGAACAAAATCACCTGGATAAAATGATAAATTGGATATCCCTTCAAACTACTTGAAATCCGGAAAAAAACAATGAGTAACTTTGTAATTGTAACTTGTAACCCTAGTTCATTAATCAATAATCATCAGTGGATATTCTTACTAAAAGGTAAGTCTAAGTAAATCTGCAAATGGACTTGGATTCTTTGATAGTTTCACTCACTCAAATTGTTCTGTAGTCCATCTCTTGAGATTGCTTGAATGTGAAAATTGCGGGAAAAATAAGAACAAATCGCTTGATTAAACTCTTAAGAATGTTCGTAATTCAGATGTGGTTCAGATAAAAACAAAACTTCCTATTTATGCCCATAATCTCCTATGGTAAAGAGCAAATTTTGAGAAGGTCAAAAAAATCATCGGCGATTAAATGGTCTTGAGATTTTCGGAACCAAATTAACGTTGAATTGCCGATTGAAATCTTTGAAAAGGTGTAATTATGGATCAAACCTCTCCCGAGTCCTTGCCGTGGCTCCTCCTATTCAAAGTAAAACCTGTTACTTTTAATTTTCACATAAAATATATTTTTCACTATTCCCATAACAGCTAATTAAATTCTAATTAAACTATATAACTCTCGTTACTGTCCTTTTACCTTTTCATTTACTTTAATTGATGCAAAGTTTAGTTTTAATTCTATAACTAACTATTGGGCTGAATTCTAAAATTTTAGGCAAAATAATTAAAATAAAATAATATATATTTATACAGAGAAACATGTTTTGGGTCCCCTAAAAATGTTGGGCCTTGGGCAGTTGCCCAATTTCACCCACTCACAGAACCGTCAATATCGAGGGGTCATGCCATCATTGGGGATTCCAAGCAAGTCGTACCCTACAATAGGTGGCCATTGAGTTTTAGACTAAGAGGGGCAAGGATCCATGCCCCTCGCGTACACTGGAATATGGGAGTTAATTTTCACTCAAGGAAGGTCACTTCACAGCCTATAAATGTTTTCCCAAATGATGACCCCAATCGAGAGCAAAATCAGGGCAGAGATCATTTATCTGGTGAGACTCGGATACTTTGGGAAGAGAGTTGGATAGGTTGATAGGTCCTACTAGACAGACTGTGGGATCTCTGTTTGGTCTAGTTAAGACGATAGTTCGTAGGCCAGGTGATACGAAGCCACCAGAGAGGCTTCCCACCTATGCAGGAGACACATACTCCTGTGAATTTATTCAGAGTTTCCTCAATTTGATGAATTATGAAGATTTTGATGAGAGGTTGACATGTAAGCTAGTAGGAAACTACCTTCATGGGAAGGCCCAGGAATTGTTCAACAATCTACCAAGATGTTTGTTGCAGTCATATCGAGATTTCAGTGGGCACTCCTGAATCAGTATTGCCAGAAAAAGAAGTTCACCAAGACGTTGTTAGAGTTGTATCAGATGAAGCAAAGGCAAGGGGAATCCTCTGCAGCCTTCTATCCTAGATATGTTGATGAAAGTTTTGGGGAGATCAAAGGTACAGATTGAGATCATCCAAGGTTATTTACTGGGGATAGAAGACTTGGATCTTTATAAGAAGCTGACAGAAAAGACCCCTAAGACCCTTGAGCAACATCAAGAGGTTATAGAGAAGCATTCGAAGGTTGAGGAGGCAACTCAAAATAAGAGAGGGAATAATGGCCAAACACGTGAAACCTTATGATTCTCGAGGGAGAAGGCCAATGGAAAGACCGAGCTTAAAAAAACACACCCATACGGTGCTCCTCAGCAGAAATTTGGAGTATCCATCATGGGATTTTCTGGCCACCCCCTCCGATGAATGATGCAAACAGAGCATTCACTGCTAGCAAAGCTACAAACAAGTTCTGTGATCATCACAAAATTACAGCCATCACACGAATAAGTGTACCCACCTAAAAATGGAGATCGATCGATGTGTAAGGGAAGGTCTTCAGAAAGAGTCTTTTCATCAGTCGTTTTGAGATGATTCATTGAAGCTAAGGAATGAACTAGGAAATAGATGGCCTCCTAAGAGAAACTTTAATTCTGGGAACAGAGGGGATTGTGGTCCTCAATGCCAGCGGAACAAGCGCTCAAAGGAACCACAACAAAATCAGCCAATGGAGAATCAGAATAGGAATGGGGAAATCCCATTGTGCACAGGGTGATCAATGTCATTAATGGATTCGTTGGGGTGAGATCTTCGAATACAGTGATGAAATATGATTTGCGGCATGTCTTGACCTAACGAGATAATAACATTTTCAGAGGCAGATGCAGTTCCATATACACCCATTTTATTTTCCAAATTCGTGCTTGTATATTTATCATCGATCGGGAACAAGAACGTATCCGTAATCATTTCCGATTTCTCTTCCTTATTTCTATGGAATCAACTCTAATTTACACTAGAACATCTACTAGCGCTTTCCCACAATTCACCAAAAAATATATTATTTAATATTTTTATATTTAGGTAAGAATAACCAAAGTCATGTATTTTGGAGCAATGGATAGTGGGGAAACACAATTTTGGGCCACGGTGTAATTTTCAAAAATTGTGTGCCAGTAATTAATGTTGACTTTTGAGACTCTTCCATTCACCCATACATGCCCAAATTGAAAAATTCAATTGAATTTTAGTGTCACCAATTTCGTTATTTGACACTTCCAAATTTCATAGAGGGACCTAAGTGCAAAAGGTAAAAAACATTACTTGTAACTCCAAAATTAAATTTGCTCGAACGTGGTGCTTCCCTATACACCCCCCATTTTATTTTCAAATCTGTAACAGAATATTTATCATCGATCGGGTACAAGAACATATCCGTAATCATTTCTGATTTCTCTTCCTTACTTCTATGTAATCAACTCTAAATTACTGTAAAACATCTACTAGTTTTCCCACAATTCACCAAATAAATATATTTTTTCATTTTTTATATTTAGGTAAGAATAGCGAAAATCATGTATTTTCGTGAAATGGATAAAGGGGAAACACAATTTTGGGACACAGTTTAATTTTCTAAAATTGTGTACAAGTAATCAATGTTGACTTTCGAGACCCTTCCATTCACCCATACATGACCAAATCGCAAAGTTGCAATCGTATATTATTCAATTAAATTTTGGTGTCCCAATTTCGTGATTCGACACTTCCAAATTTCTTGGAGGGACCCAAGAGAAAAAGGTAAAAACTTTACTCGTGACTCCAAGATGAAATTCGCTCGAACGTGTTGCTTCCCAATACACCCCCATTTTATTTTCCAAATATGTAACGGAATATATATTATGGATCGGGCACAAGAACATATCTGTAATCCATTTCGATTTCTCTTCCTTACTTCTTAGTAATCAACTCTAAGTTATTCTAGAACATTTACTAGCGTCTTCCCAAAATTCACCAAAAATATATATTATTTAATATTTTTATATTTAGATAAAAATAATAAAAAAATCATGTATTTTGGAGCAATGAATTTGGGGAAACACAATTTTGGGTCACAGTGCAATTTTCCAAAATTGTGTATAGGTAATCAATATTGACTTTATCGGCCCTTCCATTTACTCATACATGCCCAAATCAAAACAAAAATTTATAAATTATCAATGAAAATTGATGCATACCAAAATAAAAATTAAGAGCATACGATATTGTTGTGTAACAATTTTCTTTTCTTAATATGGTTTAAGATCAAGGCAAAGTCTTGGGAAAGACGGTCTTTTCATAAGCTTATGGAAAGACGGGGTTTAATTATAATAATAAAAGGTAAAAGATCTTTGTTGCAATAATAAAGTTTTATTATGCAACGTGTAGTGGTTATAAATTTTATAACCCGATTCATACAACCCGAAAATTTTATCTTAATTTCTTCTAATTTATACTTTAAACCTTGGTTTTTCCATGACTTATGGAAAGACCGTCTTTCAAGAGATGAACTCTCATTTATTTAAACGTCATGAATTGCAAAATTCAATACGAAGTCAGAAAAGTTGGAGGGACGTGTATGTAATTTATAATTTCTTATAAAGTAAAAAACATTTGGCGCTTAAAATCAAAACACGGCATACTGATTCAATTTCGACGACGACGACGACGACGACCACTACCGAGCGTATCGGAAGCGGCGGCGGCGGCAGAGGATACAGCGGGTCGAGCACATTTTCCCATTCAGGTCTATTATTTTCTACGATCACATAATTATTCCGGCTCGCACTTGTTTTCCCGGAATCATTAGGCAGTTTTCGAGGACTATTGGAGTCCGTATGCGACTAATTTAGTGCGGAGGTGCTTTAGAATTGATATTTGGATTGCTATATCTAATCTAGGGTTTGTCAGAGACTTCTGTACTCCTCCTGTTCCCGCCAAATAATGTGCATATGTAATAATGTTAGTATATTTGTTAGATTCGTCGTCAACTTTTTCAGACTTTTTAGCTGTTCTTAACTAATAATATTTATGGTTAAATATTTCTGTAGTTCATTACAGAAGTTCAGCTAAACACCTTTTATTCATTATCTTACTCGATCCTTGGACTAGGTTTTTACCACTTCCAGTACTTACTTACTGGCATTTTCTTGTAATTTGTTCAGACATTGTTCCTCAACTAGATTAATTCTACTGTTATAATGATATCATGTTCGATTGGTGTCCTTTCAACTATGATATCTTGATGTTATCATCCATCCTCATACCATAAGTATGATTCTGTGGTGAGGTTTCACAGTCAACATGTGAGTTGAAGTGGGGGTTTTAGTGTTCATCTTCTCCATGTTTTCTCTCCAAGATGTAGTTATGTTTTAGTGGAAAATTACTTATCCATAGGTATGTTGATGAATGATGATAAGATTTCATATGCATTTCATGCTAACTTTCTTTAAGGATTTTTCGCTTCTTGAGGCGGTTTAATAACTCAAGTTTCTGTGCATTGCCATATGAATTAACTTCTGCCCAGGGAAAGGTATTCAGATGTGTTAGTCCTTAATTAGCTTGTATTATGCAGGTGGTAACGGAGTTTGTATGATGAACAGTGCATGGAGAGCCGAGCAGCAGCAACCATCCTTTATCAACTTCATCTCATGCTTTCTGAATGCTAATTCTTTCAGGCTCAACATTGTGCCAATTGCTCCTGTCAATACTCTTCTTAATGCTATTCCATTATGCCT